>VZTO01018440.1:281230-317385 GCA_013400615.1 Syrrhaptes paradoxus | reverse complement strand
TTTTTTTTTTTTTCTGCAGCTAAGGGCACGTTTAAATTGCTGGGCTACTCTATTATCCAGACAGATGGAAAGAAGTGTTTCCCACCTGTACAGAAACGTGTGAGAGAGACGCAGCTTTCTTTTCAAGCTAATGATTAATTCATCACTTCTCAGGTTTGGGTTTTTTGTTTGTTTGGTGTTGTTTTATTTATTTTTCTTTTTAATATGATGGAGTAATTAGCAGGACTTTTTCCTAACTAAACCCCACTGACATTTCTCTGTGCACGCTTACCGAGAACAGCTGAGAACTACCTGAGATACCAGCAGAAGCATTAAACCAGAAAGAGGAAGGTCCTTCAATATTTCTAAACCCCTGTTTCTTTCCAGAATGCTTACTTGTCTTTTGTGTTAACGTGGATGTTTGTCACATCACTGTCCGTTGCCGCATGACCTGGCACGATACATCTGAGCCGCAGAAAACCCGCTATCGCTGCTAGGCTGTCCTTCGTACACTCCTTCTAGCCGTGCTATCCTAAAGCCATTAGGGTAATGTAGGAGATAAGGTTTCACTCAACGTATTTGTCCTCAAACCTAATGAAAACACAGTGGTGTTACATTTATAGCTCCAGAAACCACCGTCTCAAATTCTCTATGCCCTGGAGAGACCTTATCTGCAACCCAGGAAGCAGAGATAAAAATCCCATTTAGATATTAACTTCCCCTCGTGCGGGATCTCTCGCCGCTGTCGAATTTTCTGCTCAGCCCGAGGGCGCTGGCGCTCTGTGGCCATGGAGGTATCGCTCCCATGGGGGTTATTTCAAGGCCGCGGTGGCTCTGCCATCAGCCACCATGGCAAAACCCTGGGCACGTCCCACCAGATTTCTCATGATTGTCTGCAGCGAGTCACGATTTCCAAGCAAATGCACCCCTGGAGGGAAAAACCAACCCAACAAGGCAGAAAATTTAACCCCCCCTACACGTCCCTGCTCTAATTCCCAGGAGAACTCGTGGGTATTTACACCATCAACCTCACATGCTACGTTGATGAAAGCCATGTTTCTGGTGACGGAGCCGTTGTCTGAGCGCTAACCCCAAACCCAAGCTGGCAGCAGTGACGATGCCATAGGTCATTCACCTCCTCTTCCTCGGTTGTGCTCGTCACCGAGGGCTGCATCACCCTGGGCAGTGCCCAGCAGCCCCACTTTGCTCTTCTGAACTTACCACCCCTGCAGATGACTTAACTCTTAAAAGTTTTGGAGCAATATCACCCAGATATAACTGCTCTGCTCAAGTAAATCATAAATCACAGGATCATTTAGGTTAGAAAAGACCTTTAAGATCATGAATTCCAACCATAAACCCAACACTGCCAAGGCCACCACTAAACCACATCCCCAAGCCCCACATCTACCTCCAGGGATGGTGACTCAACCATGTCCCCAAACAGCCTGTTCCAATGCTTGACAACCCATTTAGTGATGAAACTTTTTGTAATATCCCACCTAAACCTCCCCTGGTACAACTTGGGGCCATTTCCTCTCATCCTAGATCTGCTCTTCAACCACAAACTTCCCCGCTGTTTAGCGTGAACGGGTCAGGAGGACATCTGGACAAATTCTGCGTGAGAGGAGAACGAAGCAAAGCTGCGCATGGTTTGACTCCAGAGATGGGAACATAGACCACGACCATTTTCCAAGCACAGAGGTGTGTGCAGAGCACAGGTCCCTCATCCCAGCCACCGCAGAGCTCCCCAAAGACGCCGCAGCCACGATGGCTCTGAGGACCACCGAGAACTATGCCGCCGCTTACAGAAATCTCCTTTTTTACCCAATAAGCCATAGGACAAAGACCACACAAGTGCTCCCAGGTCTGCTGCCTGCACACAGCCCCCCTCTGTAGTTTGGAGCCCAACATCAAGAACCACCCAGTAAAACCCCCACGTGCTCAGCACACTACAGACGTCTACTGAGGAGAAACCACAGCCAGCATCGAGATTTCAGGTGGTACCGAGGCACCTCCTGAAGTAACACCAACAGGCTCAGTTGCTTTTCATTAAATATATAAAATTGAAAAGGATGTGTTTGGCAAACACCCCAGCTCCCCAAGCCCGGGGAGCATTCAGGACGGCTGCAGGGTCAGCAGACCCCCCAGCACAGGTGGGTTTGGTCACTGGTTTCATGCTTTTTTTTTTTTTTTTTTGAGCTAGAAGGGTTGACTAAGCAAACAAGCCTTTGGCTAGATCTTGGCTTATAGGGCTTTGAGCCCCCCGGACTTGGCTCCGAGACCGCCCAGGAGTGCTCCAGACGTGTCCCTGGCTCACACCTTCTGCGCTGCCTCGATATTTCCCCTTATAGCCCCTATCTGGAGGCTCCCTGGCTGCACCAAGGCTGAATTCAACTCCACGCTCCTTTTTCCCCCTTAGCTGCAAACTGGGAGCAATCACAGCCACCATCACCCGTTACCGAGATCCCCGACAGCCCGGCTGAGGGATCCTCCGGCTCACGCGGAGCCGTGCGCCCCATGCCGAGAGCGCTGCGGGGGACGGAGCAGCTCTCACCGCTCACCTGCCAAAAATGAGAATTCGAATGTTGGCTGGGGCCTTCCCGCTGTTACTCGGTTTGGCTTTCGAGTTCAACAGCTTCTTGTATTTCCCTGAGGTTGGCATGGTTTCTGCTACGACCTCATCCACAGCTCTGCAGAACAAATCCGGGATTCTCTCCCCATCACCCGTTAAAAAGCGACGGTGCCTTTCCCCAGTGTGTTATACTGTTTCACAAGGGATCGTGAAATGATGTCAGCTTGTCCGCAACAAAAAATTCAAATACAAGACATAACATTCAAATTCAGTTACATGAAGTTTTTTTTTTTTTTGATTTGCAGAAGGGATGTGTTACAGCTGCTGAGCGCAGCAGGATGAAAGCACAGGATCCCGGTGCTGCAGGACGACATGCGGGCTGCCAAGAGGATTCCTGCATGAAGGAAAGGGCTTCGTGCCCTGCCAGCTTCATCCCCAATTTTACAAGAGCAGGGAGATGTGAGAAAACACAATAAAATATTTTTAAATAATATTTTTTGCAGGCAAGCTTTGCCACAGTGTGCACAGGGGAGATGCTGAGACGGTACCCAGAGGGGCGGGTACCCAGCACGCTGCATCCCATCTCCTTCCCACCCACGTACCCGTGATTTAAGGCACTTGTGGCACGATTGCTCCATTTCCTTCCATAAATATTGTTCAGCTCCAAGACAATGTGTTGGTCACTTTATTGTGCTCTCTCTTTGCAGTTCCAATAATTACAGCGTAGAAATGTGGGGACAGATGGGGACACATTTTCCCATGCTCAGCGGCACTGATGGAGTGTGGCTTCCTCTGCCTTCCTCCCCACCCCTCCCAGCGTGGGATTTCCTTCTGTGGGGCTTGGAGGTGGCTCCACCATCTATTTTCACTCTGCATCTAGAGCCTCCACACCCAACCTTTCCAGCAGATTTGTTTAAAATCAGCCGTAGGTTCAAAAGTCACCGGGAAAGCTCTACAGACACGCACGGTCACAAATGGGGATCAAGGGCTTAAAGGAAAACCTCAATTTTTTTTTTTTCCCACCTGATCACGAGCTGTGTTGAGCTGTGGGATGTTGGGGCTCGTAGTGGATGTGCTGATGCCCAAGGGGGCTGTGGGGAGCTGCCGCCGTCTGAGATGCTTTCGCCGTCTTCCTCCACATCTTTTGGGAGAAAACAATGGCAAGGAGTGATGGTGGACCCCAGCTGAGTGGCTGATGCTGGATTGGGATGTTGGGTGCCAAAATCAAAGGGAGAGGTGCTCCTAAACCACGTCTATACTGTGGAAAAAGCAATTCCTAGAGTTTGCTGAACCTTTATCCTCTAAAGCAGAACATCATCGCTGCCTGTCATCAGAAATCAAGAGACGTGACTCTGCTCCGAACACTTTCCTATCACCCACAGAAGCAGCTGGGGCCAGCACGGGAGAGCCCACCGATGCACAGCTAGGACAGGGCTGCTTCCTGACAGATAAAGAAATAATAACCTGGATCCACTCACGTTATCGCTAATTAGGGCTGAGTGTGGGGCTGATATCAGCTTCATCAGAGCACGACTCTTTGGCTGCTAATCATGCTTTCCAATAACTTTAATTAACTTTAATACCATGTTCCATGATCTTCCTTTTTTAAAAAAACAGTAAAAGGAGGTGATGGTGGTTTGCAAAATGCTGGTTCCATCAACGTGCTGCGAACAAGGTGGAGAGCACCTTCCTCTTCAGGAGATGAACCAGCGAAAAGAGATGCTGTGGGTCAGCGCCAGGCCTCTACGATGAGAATAACGTGAATATTTAAGGAAAAGCTGGGATATTTAGGCAGTGAAGTCCTTTCTGTGTTCAAGCAGGTCTTGGAATCAGCAAAATTGTTGGGTCTTTGCCAGCTCCTGCTTGCGTGTAAAAACCCCCGGCGTCTTGCCCAAAATGTTTGAAGTAGCAAGGGAGGACTTCTGGTGACAGCAAACACCAGAGAGGTCCCTGTGGGCACCAGGGCTGGAGCTCCACTGAACTTGGTTTGTATAAGGAAGCTGAGTAAGCCATGGAAAAGAGCAACTGAACGATAGACTAAGCTTTAAAACCAAAAACACAAGAAATTTGACTTGTGGTAGCTTGATAATGATTCAGCATTTGTTGGCTCTCCATCCTTGCCTTATTGGAGAAGTCCCACGGAGCGCAGGAGAAAGTGGCAGCAAGCAGAGAAACGTTACAAGGTGGATTTTATGGAGAATTGTAATTTTTGGACAATTAAAAAAGCCCCATTGATGGGATCCTGGACTCAACAACACAGGTTCTCCAGTTGCATCAGCAGGACCGGGAGCCCAGCACTTGCCGTGCCCACTTGGGGCTTTTTGGCCAGAAAACCAGAACATCGCTCACCTCCCACGGAGCTGTTCCTGCCAGGCAGCCAAGGGGTTAAAACAGGAGAAAAACTACTGATGGGCTTGAAGGAATCCTTTGAGGATGGAGGACAGAAACCAGTTCCTATAAAATGATTTTCAATATAATTTACAGACTGGGCCAATTAATACGAGCACCAAGTCTGCCGTGGAGGATGAAAGCCACTGTCTCGCTGGTCCAGCGTCCTGTTTCCGAGAGCAACCAGCACCGATGGTACAAAAACAACAAAGTAGTGAGACGGGATAATCCAGCCTCTTTCATCCAGACCTCTAAGAAAGATCAGTTTATATCCAGCAACCCGAGATTAAATGTACTTTAATAGTTTGCCTGGTTTTCTTTACTGACAGCTCTCTCTGTTCCTGCCACGGCATTTTCCATTTCTATTTCAGAGAAATGAATGGGGGTCGCAAAGGACTCACTGTTTGATTTCTGGGGAAGCCTGGCAGTTTTGGTGCAAAGGGTGAAAGAAATATTTGCTTGCAGGAGTCTGATGGGTGATGCTGTGGGCTTTAACCAGGATCAAAATAGCAACTGGCTCTTTTCCAAAAGGAAAAATAAACCGCTAAGTTTCCACTGACTCGGAGTTGCAAAAATGCATCTTGGATTCTGGAGCACTTGGTAAAATATTGTGGTTTAGGCTTGGTAAATAGCAGAGAGCATTAGTTTAGAAATAGCAGCGTAAATACACAGCTTAATGGGGTGGGTTGTTTCAGGTTCTTTTTTGGGTTAGAGGCTCATCAACCTGCTTCTGTTTATGTGCGACTTGTGTTTCAGTTTTCGGGGCAGCCCATGGCTGGCTGTGCAATTAGCTGCTCATCTGCCACCTAAAACAGCTCGACTGTGCCGTGTAAAAAAAAGAAACATCATGTCATATTAAAGAGGAAAAGGGTTAAACTGTGAATCTTTGGACATCACCTCCGCTGCAGACTGCTGTCAATCCAGGAGCCCTGTTCCCACACCTGGAGTTGGATGGGTTGGGGAAACTCCCTCGAGAAAAATAAATGAGAAAATTGTGGGGTCATCTCTTCTGCCAGCCTGAGCCTACAGCACTACTGTGCTGTTGCCAGAAGGGGCACATCGAAGGTTTTGTTTTGAAGTTTAAATTTGATCCCAAAATGGAATGCTGCTCCAGCCGACACGGGACGATGCGCAGTACTTCCAACCAAAGCTGAGTTAAAAAGTCATTGTCAAAACTCTTGGGCCTTCCGTGCCCGCGGTGGATGTGTTCATACGGTCAGTGATGCCCACCTCGAGCATGCCCACAGCTGAGACCTGCCCCATGCCAGGGACCCTCCTTGGGCATCTCCTGCAAACCCCACGTCAAAGCAACCTTCCCTCCACGCCGAGCTGCAGCCCAGGAGAACCGGCTGGAGGGTTGAGGGTTCGTGGGGGTGAGGGCAGGTGTATATGGATCCTGGGTTGTGACACAGTGAGATTATTCAAAATATTTTTCCAAGTGATGCCTCTCCTCTCTCAGCACACATCCAAAGCAGATCTGAGAGGTGCTGGGATGATGCTCCAAGGGTGAGCATGGGATGTCCCATGGGATGGCTCCAGGGGACACTCTGCCGCTGCTGGGAACAGGGTTGTAGCCTGTGACACTGGTGAGACACGGGGCAGGCAGCCACCTCCAAGAGCAGTGCTCACGTCTGGGGACACAATCCTGCCTCTTCTCTTCGATCCATCCAAGGCACAACACTGGGACTGAGCTGAGATGGAAAATGAGATTCAGGGAGCACACGCTTGCAGTCCAAAGCCCAAAGAGCTGTGTAGACACTGGGCACGATGTCTTTTGTGGAGGGGACCCACCACCAGCCCCATCCACAGCCGTGACCCTCCAGCAGCGTGGTGGGCACCCATCCCACCAGGATGCTCTTGGCGCACAAACCTCGCTTCTCCTCCGGCTCCAGCTCAGCTTTGCCACTAGATGGCACAGGTCATTGAGAAATGCTGGATTTTATCAATATTCCGCCGTTATTATCCCAGAGCCCCTCAGCCAAGCTGCAGCACGATGGCCACAGACACCTTCAACCTTGCAGCAGGGAACCGGGGAACAATGTCCTGGTTCTGTTAGAGGATTCTTCCCTCAGAAACCTGCCTGCTGCCTGCACACCTCTGGTTCAACACCTTCCCTGTCCTATCTTAGTCCCACTAATGCCACTTCTTTATTTTTTGCCAGCTGTAGGAATGAAACATCTCTGGGAAGCTGCCAGCCAATAAACCCTGGCTCATATATTACACAGACCTTCTAAAATTATTCTTCATGATGTAAAAAACCCAAATTAACGGGTGAGCACCAAGCTGGTTCCTTTTTTTTTTTCCCCCTTATTAATTCTACAAACTCCAGATTTTGCACGCATGAACTGGAGCCAGGACTCAGCGTTAGACTCCAGCGTGTCCACATCACACCTGTGTTGATACCTGTCGATAGGGAACGGGAGCAGAACCGGCTCTGAACATAACCTGGGTGTACAGCCGGTACCTATATGAAGTGGTTGCAGGTGAGCCCGGACAACAGGATTTCTTTGCTATCAGTCTGGATTTTCAAGCAAACTCCCCCTCGCTCTGCTCACAGCCCCCGGCTCTCAGACACCTTCTGGGGATCAGGTTTTACCAGCAGGAACGTTTACGGAGAGTGAATTTCAAAGCCACATGGATTCATGGAAAATTAATTTCAAAGCACGTGCCGGAGCACTCGCAAGCATCCGAGCGTTGGTCTGGTCAGGGACTCACCCGGTCCGTCCCACCGACTGCTCCCCAAAAGGCTTCTTGGAGCTTCAGACAGTCAGGTCACCCTGAACACTGGTTGCAGCTGGGGATCAGTAACCATCAGGGAGGTGAAAAGAGGATAAATTAACTTAATAAGTCAACTCCCTGCTCGTTTCCAAGCAGTGTGTGCACTTCATGACTGCAGCTCCTGCGCTTCCACCAAAGCTGGAGTTTGTAGGGAAACGCAGGCACAGGGATGATGCTGCTTCTAAATACACAAGAGCTGTCGAGTGATATGTCTGAGCATTACCGATGTTCCAGGCTTTGGACCTTGTAAAAATTGCAATGGGAAAACCCGTTTTCTGCTCAATGCGGGGGGGGGGGGGGAATAAATATAAAAGGAATTGCTGTTAGAACCCTGGGCCTGGCAAATGGAAAAGGAGAAAATTCAACCTGGGAACGCTTCTGGGAAACTGAGTCTATCACTTTGATAAATACAAATTCATGCAAAAAACAAGCACCAGCAGCTTTCCCTGAGCAGGAAGATGTAGAAATGTGTGTAGAAACATTTCTTCCCAATCTCTCATCTCCATCTCCCATCTTTCAGCTTCAAACCGTTCCCCTTCATCCTGTCTCTGCACCCCCTGGTCCAGAGCCCCCCCAGCTCTCCTGTAGCCCCCTTTCCGCACTGGAAGGTCTCCCCGGAGCTTTCTCCCCTCCAGGCTTCATACCCCCAACTCTCCCAGCCTGTCCTCACATGGGAGCTGCTCCAGCCCTTGGACCATCTCCGTGGCTCCTCTGGCCCTGCTCCAACAGGTCCACGTCCTTTTTATGTTGGGGACCCCAGAGCTGGATGCAATACTCCAGGTGAGGTCTCACAAGAGCAGAGTAGAGGGGAAGAACCACCTCCTTGGACCTGCTGGGCATGCAGCCCGGGACACAGCTGGCTCTAAGGATGAAGAGCATCCTCTGAATCCTGCCATGTTACATGGCTCAGCCCCATGGCCAGCTGCTGCTCAGGCAACCAGGTCTCAGGAGACCAGGGCTGGTGGCCACCAGGAGAGCCCACAACGTCCTGTTACCCCCTCCCAGAGGCTCAGCACTGACCTGTCAAACCAAAGCAGCCCCATGCATTTATGCATAACATTATTTATGCATAACATTTCAATGAGAGCAAAAATTGGCTCATTTGAGCACAGTAAACAAACACTGAGTAATACGAATTCCTAATCAATCTGCTATTCAGCTCCATTTACACCAATGAAACTACGCAGCTAACCAAACACACCGCCCGTCACTGCTGGAGCCCGCAGCCGCACACTGGGCGATGCTCTCCGAAGCCAATTCATACAATAATTCTGGTACACGTTACAAATCAATGGAGCTTATGAATTATTTTTGCACTTCTTGGTGTTTGATCCTAGAGCAAAGAATTGAGCAAACAAGGCGAGAGAGTTCATCTGCTTGGAGGTGATGGAGCATCGTGTCACAGGACTGACGGGACCCAGCACCTGGGCTGGGGCATCGATGCAGCCAAGCAGAGTTTGAGGACTCTGCAAGTTTTGGAAAGCAATAAAAAGTTTGTTTTTCAGGCACCTGAAGAACAGTGTTTTCAGATATTCTGGACCCATAACTAGAAATTCTTCCATGATTGTAGAATCACAGAATCATATTCAAAGTACAAATCCTCTCTGATATAAAGTAACTTGGATCAAATATGTTTCAGGTTACAGTCGGGTTTGGGGTTTGTTTTGCTTTTTAATACCCCTCCTGCCAATAACATCTAGTGCTCCATGAGAAATGTTTGTGGCATTAATTGCAATTATTTAAAAAAAAAAAAGTGAGCCATCAGTCCAAACCAAAGTCTGCCTGGAAAGGCTTTAAAGGAAAAAATAAATAAAATAGTTCACAGGCTGCACCGGTTCCTTTTCGTGCCTGCGTGTGGAAAACATTAAACACGTCCACCACGCAGGGGAGGGTCCCTGCCAGGCATGTGAGGGGTGAGCAGAGCACCCTGTGGGTGCACGTTCCTGGGCTTTTTGCAGCAGCCAGGATAAAGCCAGGGAACGTTGCTCATGGGGTGGCTCTTACTTCACCTGCCTCTCCAGCAACGCTTTCACAGCAGTGAAATTACACAGATGGCAATGAATGAGAAAAATCAAAGGACGGAGTATTGGAGGTGACAGACCATAGGACACTTGGAATTGCTGTTAGCAGGAAGGGCAAAGCCTTCATCAAAAATACAGTTGAGTCACAAATGAATTTGTCAATAAATAACAGAAGGAATCAGCACATGTCCAGTATCAGGTTGCATCAGTGAGCAGCATCCCCAACGCTGTGCTCCAGCAGCACTTCACCTTTGCAGATTTAAAGGCTGGGGCTGAAGTGTGGCACAAGGAGGAGAAGAGACATTGATGCAGCTTTGTACTTGGAACCGATTTCAACACTTGCTCAGAAACTCCCTCCTTGCAGACACCGGCTGGGCTGCACAAACCCTCCGGTGAAGCAGCCGGAGCAGGATTGCAGATGGCCACATTGCTTCCATCCCCAGATTTCGGATGCATAAAGAGCAGGTTGGGATTCGGTCCCAAAAGGCGCAGGAAGGCGAGATCTGCACCTCTCCTGACCGGATTATTTTCAGATTTCCCCTGCTAAAGCATCAGAGGGGAAAGGGGGCTTTGCAACGCGGCGGCTCCACAGCCCAGTGCTGGGGTCGGCCCTTTCTGGGGGGATGGAGGGGATCACTGGGGGGACACAGCACCTTAGGGGAGGTCGCACAAACAGCGTTGGGATTTTCAGTTTGGTTGTTTTTTGTTTTTTTGGTTTTTTTTAATTGATGCTGTCAAACAGTTGCACATTTTTTAACCCAAAGAAGGAGCAGAAATTACGCAGCGGATGCACACAGGGACCCTCCAAAGAAGTGAAAAAATCTCATTTGCACAAGCAATAAGCACGGTGAGATGTTGGGACATCAATTGTCTGTACCTGACCCAAACCCCCTGAGACCTTGGTGACCATAAACACTCAACCAGCATGGAGGGAAACTGAGGCACGCAAAAGCAAAGCAATTCTCTCCGCATCCCTCAAGCCTAAAACCAAGGCAAAGCCCAGCCCCGCAGCCAAGCTCTAATTGTTTAGAGGCTTAATAAGTTGTAACTTAAAACTAGTTTATGGCTGTACATAGAAAAAGGAAGAAGAAAAAAAAAAAGTCCTGTCGTAAAGTATTTATTACACTTCCTTTGGAAACGATGACAGTCCTCCAGTGAATGTTTTTATTGTTATTCATCATCTTTCGAGAGGGTTGGACAGCTCTGAAATACAGCTTTAATATGAGAGCCAAACGAGAAAGTGCAGATTGCAGGGAAACCTCGGCCGATCGGGTTTCACTCGGTGCCTGCAGCGCTTACAACATGTGGTTCTGATCTGCAGCTCCGCTTTGTTGTGCCCAAACTGAAACTGCATTAAATTCACTGCGCGGGGATTGCACAAGGAGGGGGGTACGCGCACAGAACCCGGCTCATTTTACCCGTGCGGCTCCCTCACCTAGAGACGGAAACGGGGTTTATCCCGCCACGGCTGCCACATCGCTTTAGAATAAGTACAACTGGTTTCTTATTTTACCGAGTTTGTGGTTTGAGCAAACAAAAATAAGGATGTGATGGGAAGCAGTAAAAACCCTGCCAGGGCGGTGCTGCAGGTGAAGCCTTTCAGCAGATAAGCTGTTTGGAAAAATACGCTGAATTTTCCTCAACTGAAAAAAAATCCCTTGTGCATGCATAGCCCACGTCACCCTGCCCCCAAGCAGCACCCTGAAGCCCCAAGCCCAGGAGAAAGGGCTCACCTCTCACAGATCCCCTCTGTCCCTTCCCGCCAGCTCTTGGGAAAATGGGGCTGGAGTGGAGACGAACCCACGACAACTCAAGGAACATCCTTGGGCTGAAAGATGCCGTGACGCACACATTTATTAATGATACATATTAATGCAGAAGTGCCTGCCTGAGAAACCAGCTGCTTTGCCAAGCCCTGGAAAGAGGTTTGCCCTGTCTGAAAACCTGTAGGAAAACAGTTATGCAGCCCCAGTGAGACGCATCCGCTGAATCCTATCGCGTTTTATCAGCCCCTTCCCCTCAGGCATCCCCATCAAAGGCTGGAGTGAGGATGCACCGTGTGCTCTCCTGCAGACCCAGCCTCTGCTGCCTGCTCCGGCAGGGCGGGGATGGCAGGAGACGGTGAATTCCTCCCCACCTTGTTTAATTCACGGACACAACAAATTCCTGAGCTTTATGGCTCCTATAAATACTCAGCAATGTAAACCTGTTATCCTTCCCGGTAACAACCTCCAATGAATCCTATCAAAACAGCTGCCAGACCTGGCCAGTTTTCTTCTTATAGTCTGGATCTATAAATACAGACCTATATCTCCACCCACAGTTTGAACAGAGGATTCCTTGAATAAGGAGAAGAAAGTAAAGAAAAAAAAAAAGAAAAAAAAAACCTGTATAACCTGCAGAGGTTTGCTTGCTGGAGCATGGGGCAGTGGTAGGGCTGCATCCCAACCGCATCACCCTGGGTACCGCTGCACCCCAGCCGCATCACCCTGGGTACCGCTGCATCCCAGCCGCATCACCCTGGGTACCGCTGCATCCCCACCGCATCACCCTGGGTACCACTACATCCCAACTGCATCACCCTGAGTACCACTGCATCCCAACCGCATCACCCTGGGTACCACTGCACCCCAACCGCATCACCCTGGGCACGGCTGCATCCCCACCGCATCACCCTGAGTACCGCTGCATCCCAGCCACATCACCCTGGGTACCGGTGCACCCCAACTGCATCACCCTGGGTACCGCTGCATCCCCACCGCATCACCCTGGGTACCACCATATCCCAGCACACACCCTGCCAGCAACCTCTGGCCTGCGCTGCCCTCCCAAAAGCCATGAACTCCTTTGTCTGGTTTAACAAAGGACCGTCCCTGCGGATGCTGCGGGAGGAAGGAGTATTCGCCGAGCACTGGGCAGCAGATGCCGGGGAACCACGTAACCCATTGTCTGTTTTCACTTTGTTTAACAGCTGCCCTTTGGATCGCGCTACTTCGCAGGCTGCGGACGATGAGGCCGCCGCAGGAAACGCAGCCAAACGTTTACCTACCCTGCTTTGATTTAGAACAGCTTGAGGAGGGCTGAATGTCCGTACGTCAACATTCAGCTAATCCAACCTTCTGCCAGAGAGAGCAAGCACGGAAGAGTTAATGAAAATAACTCCTCTGCCCTAAAGAAATCATAGTTTAATGTGGAGTCATGCAAACTCCCATCACCCTTGCATAACATTTGCACAGAACTATTTTAACACTTGATTTTAACTTAAACAAACGTGCTCAGTGCTCCAGACGGGGAGGGGCGAGAGCTCCCTGCTGCTGGGCCACCAAAAACCAAGGCAGGAGGCATCTACCTCCTGCAGCAGCATCTTCACTCGTGGGGGGCAGACACCATCTCAAACCCAGTAACGCTACTGGGGCTCTGCTCCATGACAACTCAAACTATTTTTCTCTCTCTCTCTCTTTTTTTTTTTTTTTTTTTTTTTAAGCAAGAAACAAAAATAAGAAGGCTGCTTAGCAATAGCCCAGAGTCCTGCTGCACTGCTGAAAGGATGCAGCCCATTCAGAGCCACCCTGGAGACATCTGCAAGACGAGACATTCCCCAGTGGCTGTCCAGGATGGTCCCAGCCCTGGTGACCCGCTGAAAAACGCTGCCCTGCCGCCCTGGCCGGCAATTTGCACGGGGCCTTTTTAGGGAAAGGCAGGGAGGAGGGACCCGTTGAGCCCCAGGCTGGGATGCTGGGAGGACAGGTCTCGCCTCCCATCTGGGCTGGAAACTCAGAGCGGAGCCAGTCGGTCTGACGAGCGTTGGCTCTTCCTTGCTTATAAATGCTGAGAGCATCAGATAATGCGGGGAGGTCAGGGTCAGCCGCTGCGGCTGCTTTATCCCCGGCTCTGCATGTGTTCAGGTGCTGGGGATGCCACAGCCTTTACCTTTTTACACTCAACATTATTTACAAACACCTCCTTTATTAGCTCTTCTCACAACAGACCTGACGAAGCCCAAAGGGAAAACACCACAGATCAGCCAGCACCAACCCAGGAGATTTCAGTGTTTTTTTCCTGACTCTGCACAACAGCAGAAATCCTGCCTCCTGTCTCCCAGCCTGGCCACTCCCTGCAACAATAACTTGCTCATAAAATTTAAAGTTGGGGCCCTTGGCTCATCTCATCTTCCCCTCTCCACGTTGCAGCATTACGTTGCTTTACAACATCCTGCTACAGCATGCAGAAGACGACTGAGCTCTGCTGAGCCTAACAACCGATTTAAGCGTCTTTTCCAGACAGCAGAGAGATATTTGCTGCTGTAGCTCTGCTGGCAATTCCTCCACAAGCCAGGAGGCTGCAGAGGGACTTTTCCCAGGTGCAGATGAAATGGGGAAGCTCTTTGCCCCAGATGCTGTGGATTTCACGCATCCTTGCTCCGTGCAAGGAAGAGTATTGGGGTTTTTTGTTCTTTTTTTTAAAACTCTTGGATTTTTTAAAATGCTGACATGGACAATTTCTTCAATGCCCGAGATGGACTTTTTGGGGAGCACCCTGGCCTGTCTGCACGGCTGGTGAGTGGTGATGCGCTGGTCCCACACCATGCCCAGTGTACGAAGCTGAAGCTTTAACCTTCGCGTTGGGCTAAGTGACTATTTGGGACAGTCCGCTGCCTTTACAAAGTTAAAAACAAAAAATAGACCCTGGGCTGTCCCCAGTGGAATGGAAGCAAATATCCAAACCTTGAAGCTTTTCACCCAAACCCCAAAATTCTTACTCTGCAGCCAGTTGTGCCACAGCATCCCTCCCATCCAACCAGCGCCCATGCCAAGTGCTGCTTGTCCAAGGGAGGGAGTCCCAGACAGCCCCCTCCCAGCTTCCATTTCGCCTCCTTCCAGCCTTTAGAAAGGGGCTTTAGACCCATTTCCTCGACAGTTTTTAATTCTGAGTTCATCTTTCCTCCAGCACACACCAAAGCAGCATCAGTATGGGGTTTGTCGATGCGACTGGGTGTGTCACCCCACCCCAGGGACCGGCCGTCCCTGGCTGCGATGCTCCTGCTCCTCCATCCTTCTCGGGCAGAGAAACCAGGACCACAACACCAAATGGTTTTCCCAGCTGGGGTTGTCCATATTGTTGGGTGCCATGTTTGGAAATGGTCAAGATCCCCCCCAGCATCACATGGTTTCTAAACTATTGAAAAGGGAATAAGGCTATCAGGGAACAGCAGGTTGGCCTCTTTGTTCAGAGTCAGCCCAGCACCCACGGATCACATTTTAAAGCTTTTCCACTAAAACAGATAGAAAGTGGAAAAACTTGTAATTCTAACTGGGAGCTGAGTCCTCATGGGATCTTTTCCAAGAGTCACCTGGTGAAAAACATCCCTCCTGTGATCCGCAAACCTCCCAAAGGAGCAGGTGATGGGCCCACAAGCTGGGGTTGTGCAGCTTGTCCCCTCCCCAGCACCCAGCTTGTTAATTCATAGAATCAGAGGATGATTTGGGTGTGAAGGGTCCTTAAATATCATCTAGTCAGGGACACCTCCCACCAGCCCAGGTTGCCCAAAGCCTCATCCAGCCTGGCCTTGAACCCCTCCAGGGATGGGGCATCCACAGCTTCTCTGGGCACCCTGGGCCACTGCCTCACCCCTCGCACAGGAAAAAACTTCTCCCCAATATCTCATCTAAGTCCTCTTCCAGTTTAAATCCCTTACCCCTTGTCCTGGCACTGCGTGCCCTTCCTCTGCCACTGGTTACCCCAGGGGAGGTGGATCCAAGCTGAGCTCCCGTGAGCCCCGACCACCCTCTCCTGCATGGCTCAGGCACCGTCACGAGCATCGCTTCCCTCCCACCAGCCCCGAGACTGGGCAGATCAGACCCAATTTTAAAATATTTATGGTATTGCAAAAGCAAAAAGCACATTTGCAAGAGGGAAAGTCAGGACTGCTGAAAGAGCGAGCAATAGAAAGAACGATAAAAAGAAAACAAAAAGAGAGAAAGACCACTAAAAGGAGACAGATAGAGAAATCTAGAGAAAATTTATCCTGTCTGGGGAAACAGGCAGACCCTGTAGCGTTGAAGCACAGCAGGACATGGTCCCGCACCAACAGAAAATGTCCTTGTCACCCCAAATTCCCCATCCAGGGAACCTGGCCTCGAGAGCAAGCCTTCCTCCTCCAGGCGATCCTCACTGCTCATCAGCTGCCTGCCTGATGCTCTTGCTTTTCACGCAGTTTAACGTCTTTGCACCATTTTCCCCAAGATCAGTAAGCGCAGAGCTGTGCAGGATGCCGGCCGGCTCTGCAGCTGGCAGGAGGGCGACTGGCTTTTGTTTCCAGGGTCTCACGTGCACCAGCTGCCTGCGTGCACATTTACTTCTTTAAAAAGCATTTTTCCCCCCTGTAACTTGGCACAAAACCCGATTGCCACAATATTTTTCCTTCTTCAAATAAACAGAGCGTAATGGGTGATAGTTACACACTGGGGCTGGAGACCTAAAACGCCCAAATGCAGCCTTGGGGGGGGGAATTTGGCTGTCACATCAGCTGTGCAACAGCTTAAAACCTCACGTGCACCAGCCCATGGGCTGTACCCAGGAGAGATTTTTTTTTTTTTCCTTTTTTTAAGATTCTTCCTTGCTCATCACAAATGTAAAGCACAGGGATGGGGTTTCACCCCTTGTTTTGCTATAAAAACCGCAGCCACGGGGGACAAGTTGCACCTGTACCAAGCAACCAAGCTATGATTCCTCCAGGAATCATCCCTTTAAAAAAAAAAAAAAATCCCCTTTTTATTGAGGACTATTCCCCTGCCCATCACTTCACCTGCAGAGGACAAAGACAGGGCTCCTCCCTGGGTAGCACCTGCAAGGCGGCGGCATTGCTTTCGGGCTGGGATGCAGGACACAGAGGCTGCATCCTTTGTTCTGGCTGCTCGCTGGAAGCAGATGGCAGAGGATTTTGCATTTCCATCCAAGCCAAGCGTGAAGGAGAGAGTGTACTTGACTAACAAGAGATCAGCTAGTATTTATCTTACACGGGTGACTTGGTTGCAGAAATGGTACCCAAGAAAGGGTTAAAATCTATTCCTCAATAAGCCACTTTCTTCAAAACAGCGTTTGGGAAAAGCACAGAGCTCAGAAAATGAAAAAGAGAAAAATTTACAGATTGGCATGTTCTCAAACTGTTATTTCACAAATTTAAGACTTTTTAAATATTAAAATAGGAAATGGAGAAGTTGACTTTCTTGCATCACTTTAATAAACATTATATTAGAGATCCTTGAGCATGAGTTTGGATTCTATTTCTCTGTCACCACACACCAAGACATTTATTGGAGCAGTTGCCCCAAGGTAAGGGCATTTGAAGAAACCAGCCCTAGGATCTGCAGGTGCAGAGATGCTCTCACCCCCAGGTCACCCCATAGCTCCCATTAATATTTTTAATGCTTCCTCAGCGCACAACAGGATGGAGCGGGTGGAGGATGCTGATGGATGAAGCTGTGGGCAGGAGGGAAATACCTGCTGCCGATGCTTGGCCAGGGGCCAGCCTGCCGGACCGCGAGTGGAGCGAGGACTAACAATGGCAGGAAGTTGTTGATAACCGACTCGACGCCCGCTAACGACATTCGCTTCCTTTATTTCCCACCTTTCGCTACCCCAGCCCCGGCACCTGGCAAAAACCTCAGCATCTGCCAGCCTCTCGCTGCTAGAAAAGAGTGGGAGCTGTTGCACTAATGCAAGAAAAAATTTCCTTTGTAGACAATAGGTTCTTTAAAAATGGAATAAATTCTAAAAAAAAAAAAAATAAAGTTTCTTAGACTTAATTCTATTTTTGCAGCGAAGGGATACCCCTCCACAAGCTCTCCGAAGTGTAGATGTTATCAGCGCTGCCATGGTGTGTCTGTTATTTCAGTGGTGGGTAGATTAAAGCCTCCCTAAACGATCCTGTTGAGTCCCTATAACATCGGTGACCTTACCGCAGCGCTGGGAATGCCACGGGGACACCAGTCGCCGCAGGGTCAGGGACTTGCAGACGCACTCACAAGCATTTTAAACCTTTTCTATGATTCAAGCCACAGGACTGTGTGGGTCTGACCCATGATAAATCCTATTTATCAGCCCAGGGGACCTGGAGGAGGCACAGACAACCTTGCAAACAGGTCGAACGGTCACTGAGAGCAGAAATTTGCCAAAGACAGTTGGTGGAACCAGTAAAAAACCCAAAGAAATATTATGTTAAGCATAACTTTCTTTTTTTTTGATCTGGCTCCTGCTTACGTGGCACAGGATACACAGTTTTCCTATCAGGCCAGTGCACAAAGCAACGCAAAACCTGCTTTTAACAGTAAAAAACCCAAAGAAATATTATGTTAAGCATAACTTTCTTTTTTTTTGATCTGGCTCCTGCTTACGTGGCACAGGATACACAGTTTTCCTATCAGGCCAGTGCACAAAGCAACGCAAAACCTGCTTTTAACACTAAAAAACCCCCAAAAATTCAATTTTAGAATCAGTTCGTGCTCTCCACTTGCTCCGAGTCATCCCACCCAAGGATTACAACAACTGCTGGTTCATCAGATCCTAGCATCAGCTCAGAGGCAAGACAAAGAGCCTGTTAGTTAGCTTTTAAAGGAAAAAAAAGCCAAAATTAAGAAAGAATCCTGTTGATTTCACTAGATTCTAGGATATTTATAAAACTCAAACTGGGTGAGGGCGGAAGCGGGAATGGGTGAACATCAGCAGACAAGAGTTTTCAACAGCTCCAGGGTGCATTTACTCACCCCTGATTTTATGGTGCCTTCCCTGGTTGGAACACACCTGATAGAGCTCTGCCAGGGACTTTTCCTGAAGGAAACCCTCCTGTGTCATCCTCAGTCACCCGGCACAATTCGGCAGCTCCACCTACCAAGGTTAAAGGCATCTTAAATGAAGACATCCTTGGTTTTAATTGAAAGATTCCAGCCTCCATCCACAGGGAGGTATAAAACGCTGGGTTTGTAATGATGCAGCTGCCATCACCGTTGGAAAGGTCTGAATGAGCAAATGGGGGAAATAAAACTCCAAATGGTGTTCTGCTCCCTCATCTGCCGCATCGTCGCCCCTGGACCACTGCGGAGGACCCAGAGCTTCGAAAACCATGTTGGAAGGAACACATTTCCTATGGGCTTTATGCATCCCAAGACTTCTGAGGTCTTTCCGACAGCTAGAAGACTTGGAACTGGCTTTTGCATATTTTGGATGACCTATTTATCCCCGAATTGGCAAGGCTGGGGAGCCGTTTTCCTCACCAGGCAGGTCTGGGTCACGGGGAGTTGGGAGGAAGGAAGGAAGGAGGTGGAAACTTGGCGTAAATAACAACCCTCGCCCCTTCCAGCTCCCTGCCTCACTGAGCGTGCCCGTTCCTTGGCAGGGAGGAGGTGGGACATGGGGGTTTTGGTTTTGTTTTGAAAAAAAAAGTAAATCCCTTTTTCAACAGACTTACACAGCCAGAGCCTCAGATCTCTGGCCAGAGGCATGTTCTCACTGTCAGTAACAGACTTTAAAAATAAATACACCCCATGTCTGCCAGTAATGGGTCTTCTCTAATTAACCAAGCATCCTGAATTGCCTCTGCTGAACAATTTTGGGTCTCCGGTGCTGGGCAGCGGCTGCGTTTAGTGGCCACTCTCCGTTGCACAAGGTCTGGATAAACTCTGTTGGGTCCCTCCCAAATTCATCTCCTCTGAGAGCATTGCCCCCATTCCCACAGGAGAGGGGAGGTGGGGCAGGGAGCTGCCATTAATGCGTTAATGGGGTGGTAATGAGGCAAAAAGGACATGCCACTGAGGTCTGCACTCAATCATGGCCAGCACCACACGTCCCAGTAGGTATATGGCACAGTACACCGAGCACACACAGCATCTCAAGGTGCTTTCTGTACACACAGGTGCTGTAGGGTATCACAGGTACTGCATTATTCTTCTAGTGGACCCTAATGATTAATTATTAATAACACTTTAGCTTCTAAGAGTTCTCCACCCCAGGTGTTCACCAGGCCAGGAGGAGGAGTGTGCTGGGGAATGGGGGCCATGCTGGATCCAACCCACACACCTCACACCCCAGCTCCAGGAGCTGACCCCAGGAAACACCCCCAAAAGAGAGCGGGCAGGCTGCCTGACCTCCCCGGGAGCAGGCTTGGGACTCCATCACACCAAGCCACCAGCCACATCCCTGCCTGCATCCCCCATCCCCTGTCCTTGGAACAGCCGCAGAGGACCTTGCCCCAGCACATCAGCTCCTGATGCTGCTCTGCAGCATCCCACTGCCCAGCCCTCGTTGAGTTTTGACACGATCAGTGAAACTCTGGGAAGCAGAGGTGAAATCTCCCACACTCACTCTTTACTTGGACTCTTTGCTTCAGCTTTGCTCCGAGTCTTTCTCCATCTGGAGAACCCTGGCATCCTGGAGGCAGTGCTCCTCCAAGAGAAGCATCCCTCAAAGGAACAGGAGCACCTGAATGGGTCCAACCTCTGCTTTATGTCTGGGTCGAGCACATCAGTGTGACACAAAATCTGGTCTTTACCCTCTCTATTCCCAGCCCCACTCCTGCTCCAGCAGCCAGAGCCCCACTGCACCCAGACAAGCCCCCAAGAATAGTGATGAACTTTCAAATGGCTTTTTTTTCATTAGTTTTACCGGCCTTTTTCTTCTTTCAGATATGCAATTCACATTAAGAAAAGAAAAATCAGGTTAGTGCTGCTGGTGAGCTGTGCCAGAGGTGAGGCTGGTCCTGTATCACAGGTCCGTGCTGCTGTGCACCGAGCCATTGCAGCATCCTTGTCTTGACATGGGATGCAAACACTATAACACATCCACTTAACCCACACTAAGCTGTCCATGCTTAAACTGCTTGAAAAATAAGACACCGACATGGTGCATGTCTCTGTTTCACTGGTATCGTTTTTTTTTTTTTTCTCTCTACTCTGGCTCTTTCCCAGGTCTTTGCTCTCTCCAGGCCACCCTATGAGCTTCAGCTCCAGAACACCTCTTGGTTTGTGGTTTTGTGCTCTTTAGACACCAAAGCCAGTTTAAAGGGTTAAAGGAATGGGTAGAGGACAGACCCCCTGCAGCCACAGGATGCTGCGACAAGGGCTGCTCCGTCCCCAGTGGCACCCCGTCCTTGCTCAGCCCCCACTCCGGCTATTTTCATATTCTTATTTAACATGTCTTTTTTCTCACTGGTTCCACTTGGGGCCTTTGAGGACTGAATTTTGGAAAAAAAACCCCACCCAACCCTATTTTCCTAGGTGATGAGAAGTTCAGCTTCCTGAGCTGAGTTTTCTCCTGCAGACGGAGCACGGGAGGGGGATAGACACCCTCAGCACAGTATCTAGAGCACACGCGAGACGCCAGCAAGAACAGCGATGACCAAGCTCCCGTCGCTCCAGCGCCCAGAAGAGAGTGAAATTATAATCCCAGAGATAACAGAGGCTTTATTCCAGCCGTCAGTCAATCCGCCTCCACTCCTCGCCTGCCCCCCAGGGAACACTGTTAAAGGCCGCAGACTTGTAGGTGATGATGTTTTATTACATCTCAAAAAGAAAGAGGGGAAAAAAAAAAACCACCCCAACGCACAGAGGAATGCAGTTTCATTTGCAGTTTCCTGAAACTTGAGCAGAAAGTTTATAAAAACTTTGGGTCATGTTTGGAGTTAGGAAGCAGAATAAGAAATCACTCCTTTTCCTTTTTCTGTTTGCTGAGCAGCACCACCAAGCCCACAACCTTCCCACCACTTTTTTTTTTTTTTCCTTCCCAAGCAGCATCACAGCTCCAAGCCTTCCTCTGTTGGCTTGGACTTAAATCAGAAAGCGAGGGTCTGAACAAGATCCTTCTTGTAGTTCACACAGCCTCCTATGAAAAACAAAGGATTAAGAAAGCAATTCGATCCCCCACTTCCTAAGTCTGAATTGTCTGGAAACTGCTGTTACTTCAGGTCAAAAGAAAAGCAGAAAAAAACCCAACAAACCCCAACCTCTGAACATCAAAACAACAACAACCCAAAAAAAAGATGTTTTCCCTAAAAAGTAGCAGCTGACGTTGGAAACTAGGAGAGGAGCCAGGCTGAGCCATCCTGCAGAGTTGTCCTCACTTGTGACCCTCAAAGAGCTTCTTGCAAAACTGCTTTGGGCAAAAACACACTCAGGAGAGCCCGTCCTGGGAGCCCCCCACCCACGCAGGTTTGCAGCCAGGACACCAGGGAGAGGAGCAAGGGGGAAGGGATGCTGCTGGTGAGAGGTGGGCACCTGCACACTCAGCACAGCCAGCCATGGGACAGGGGGCCCAGGGACAGAGCTGGGCTTGGGAGGCTCCCCCAAAGCAGGGATTAGCAAAGGCAGCCCGTCGGGAACGGCCAAGGGGGAGCCAGGTCCTCAGTGCCCTGTCCTGCTGTGGGGGCAATCTGAACTCACACTGGGCATCACCAAGCCCAGCTATCCCCCTCAATGTTTTACTCCCCAAATAACCCCCCCATGTGTTTCGCAGCCTTAGTTTTCCAGCTATCTCAGGGCAGATGCAGAACAGCCATGAGACACCCTCTGCACCCAACAGCCCATCAGCACAGGATCACAGAAGGGTTTGGGTGGGAAGGGACCTTAAAGCCCATCCAGTGCCACCCCCTGCCATGGGCAAGGACACCTCCCACCAGCCCAGGTTGCCCAAAGCCTCATCCAGCCGGGCCTTGAGCACTTTGTTTTTTTTTCTTTGAGCAGGGTTTCAAAGCAAAGGCATTGGAGATGCCCATGGGAACCAGGCCAGAGAGGCTGTGTCCCAGTGCTGGGGCAGGTGCACGATCGACCACCTTCAGGCCAGGAGCACTTCATTCTGGAGACCAACCTGGCCAAGGAGGAGAAATTGTTACTCAGGAAGATTAATTTACTATTTCTTCTTACTGGTTAAGTCCTAAAGGCCAGATCACCAGCAGCTGGGAACCCTCAGAGCTGCACCAACACCTGCTCAAGCCCAACAGTCAATCATCTAGATAGCAAATCAAGCTCAAAGAATTCAAAGCTCCAACACTGGGAGACATCAGCTTTTAAATCCTTGGCTTTCTGTACCAGCAAGCTGCTACAAACACCAGGACAAGCTGCTGTGTCCCTGGACACACGCAGTTCACCGGTGCTCATGGTGGATTGGGTCCAGCCCAGACCCAATGCCAATGTGGTCCAAGAAGTTAGGGGGTAGGTGGATTTGGGGTCTCAAGTCCCACAGCACTCCTGAAACCCTGTCCCCGTGGAATCCCAGCCAGCCTACTCCAGCAGGATGATGGAGGGTCCAGGTGCCTTTGGATTTTGTCCTATTTTGTCACATATTCATGACCACTTTACACAGAGAGCTAACAGACTTTAAGGACTTGTGTGATCACTTGGTCCACAGCCCATCCTTGTGGTTTAAAAAAAAAATAAAAAAAAAATCAAGAAGCACCCTGGGAAGCCTGCACTTGGAGAACTCCATGCTACTCCTGTCTCCTGTCCAACCCAAGGAATTTAATGATCCTTGTAAGAAAAAGGTATTTTCACCTCCTTTCCCTGCAGCCTGGCTGCAGAGCCCGCTCCTTGGCATGAGTCCCACCAGCCTGAGCTCATCACTGCTTTCCAGCTTCTTCAGGTCACACCCAATTTCTTCCCACTTTACCACCCTGCCAGAAGAGGAGCCCAGCATCGCGCTCAGGTTTCTGAAGGCATCATTGCTTCTCTTCCGAATAAGCCAGGCCAAGCTCAGCTGGAGAGCTCTTGGACACTGGCAAAGCTGAGATGCGCAGGCAGAGCCAAGCCAGGTAATTACAAGACAACCTCCTTCAAAGTGAGCTTAGATCAAGTTTAACGACACCTCCAGCACTCGTTGGGCCAAGCCATGCCCATACGAAGAGCCACAGCAGCTACATCAGAAGAGTCAGGACACACCAAGACGCTCATGTGCCATTCCCTTAACAAGAGAATTCAACACCATCCAGGTTTTTTTGCACTATGGGACCTGAAACACCATGAAAGCAGCTTGGAGCTACTCATGGACAACCCCTCTTCCATAGGAGGTGAAAATCTCCAGCTAGCTTCAAGTATGACCAGTCAAAAGCAGACATTCATGCAAGAAAAAGCAGCATTTCTCCCAAAGTAGATATTTTTTTTACCACCACCCCAAGTGTCCAACTCACCAATGTAATGAACTGCAGAGAAAGAAAACATTTCCATCACCTCTCCCCAAGGGGTGTATTACCCATTGGTTAACTCTAGAGATTTTCCAAGTGTTTTACCACGTAGGGTTGGAAAAGAACTCAACCAGGCATGCCACGTGCCTTGGATTGCCGCTTTAAATGGGCCAGAGCTGTCTCTAGGAAACTAAGCAAGAAACAGTGTCTCCAGTGAGAAGTGTTTCTGACATTACAATATATTTTGCTTTTAATTTGTTTTTCATCTCAAATTATTAGTTGCCAAAAGTTTCGCCGTCTGAACAGGTCCAACCAGCTTTCACTGCATACCAGCCTTAAATACAAATGGTAATTATGCATTGAGGGCAGAGGAGATCATTAAAATAAATTACTTGGATTCTGAAGCCTGTAAACTGTCCTCCTCTGCAATTAAAGTAATTTCATATTTCAGTTCACTTTGTCACCTTGTCTATCTTTCCCCAAGTTGTAAATTAAACCCAGGAAGGTATATTAAAAGCCTGTGAAGTTCTCTCTAATAAATGGGATTGGAGCATTGGCAGGAGGAGCAGACGCGATGCACGAGCCACGCTCTCCAGGCTGCAAACCTCCTCGGTCCCTGCAGCTTGCACAAGTGCAACGGGCCACCAAGCTGCTGGTATTGGCCCCCTGGCACCAATGCAGGGCTCTGGGCTCAATTCATTCATAGAATGTTTGGGTGGGAAGGGACCTTAAAGCCCACCCAGTGCCACCCCCTGCCATGGGCAGGGACACCTCCCACCAGCCCAGGTTGCCCAAAGCCTCATCCAGCCTGGCCTTGAACCCCTCCAGGGATGGGGCATCCACAGCTTCTCTGGGCACCCTGGGCCACTGCCTCACCCCCCGCACAGGGAAACATTTCTTCCCAATCTCCATCTCCCCTCTTTCAGATTAAAACCATTCCCCCTCATCCTATCCCTCCACCCCCTGACCAAGAGCCCCCCCATCTCTCTTGCAGCCCCCTTTCAGCACTGGAAGGTGCTAGAAGGTGAAGAAATTAAGCCTGAGAAAGGGTGTGAGTGGGATAATGGGATCCCTGGAGCCCCACAGCACTGACCAGAGGGATATTTAGCTATTGGCTTTGTGCAAGACCTGGTTTTGGCTGCTAAGGTGACAGAAGGAAAATAAGACGACTCAGGTTCACCCATCCCACCCCACTGGTGCTGATGCTCTGAGAAGTCTTCATTGCTCAGAGAGGGAATGGAGGCACCAGTCCTCGTCTGACCGCCCTGAGGAAACCCAGAGTAAACATTTGACATCCACTAGATCAGCTCATTCATCCCTCCACAACACATCCCTTATTGTCCGCCAGACAAGCTCCGCTGTGTTTCATTTGCCTGACCTTTCCAGCCAGACCCCCATTGCCTTCGGTGACACCACACCCCAGGGCCACATTCCTCCCACTCTTCACCATACTGCCGCATTGTGCAGCAGGACGCGCCCGCCTGGACGTCACCACGCGCCCGGAGCATCAGACCCTGTGGTACCCACAGCCCTCGCTCGTGCCAGCAGACCTGCCGTCGCCGGGACGGCTGCCGCCAGCCCGCGTGGGCAGCGGCCAAAGAGGTGCCGGGACCCCACCAGCCTTGGGAAAGGAAAACCCACGGGTCGGAATACGATCAGCATCCCCAGGCTGGCAGCGCATCCATGGCATTTATTGTTCCCGGGCACAAGAGCCCTTTAGGGAGAAAAGTTTCATGAAGCGCCTTCGCCGGAGAGATTAGACCGTTTCTCTTCATGGCTATTGTGCTGCGAGATAAAACTGGCGACGGCAGCGGCTGATGGAGCGTCTGACGCTGCCTTTGTGTGCTCCAGGCGCTGTTTAAAGCTGTTCCCAGCAGCCAAAGTGACCCCACGATTTACAACAAGGGACATTCTCCAGATCAGCGACAGGGCTGCCTCTGAGCAGCCAGCCCCAGGCCATGGGACGAGGGTGGCAGCGGCAATGCTAACATCTGAACCCAGGGGCAATCACAAATATTTTGGGAATCGAGGGTACATGCTCCAGGGAGGTGGCTGCAGAGGACATGGGCAGCCTGGAGCATCCCCAGACCTGGAGATGGCCTTTCATACCCAACACCCCCAACCCCACCACTTCCAAAGCTCTGCTCTCTCGATATTTACCATGACCACCCACCCCAACGTGCTCAGCGAAGGCAGCAAGGGGAAGCACTGCTGGATGAGATTGTGCAGGAAAGCCGTGATTTAGTTATTGAGAAGAGCAGCGTATGGGAGCAATGAAACTGGGCAGCTCCAACTCAGGGCATCAAAACTTTCTTTTTAATTTTGTCACTACCTTGCTGGTGACCCAGGACAAGTTGCTTCACCTCTTTCTCTACTGTAAAATGAGCACATACTGACCTCTTTCATTGACATCTATTGTGAATCCCCATTTCAGAGCTGTTTTTCGGCTCTGCACCAAAAGATGCTGTATTTTACACATGCTTATAAAAAAAAAAGCACACATTATCTCAGAGACACCTGCCCCACAACATCACTTCAACTCCCAGCCTCTGCAGCAGCTGCGGAAGCAGAAGGAAGGGAGACGAGACCAAGAGCAGCACTCCCGGAGATCCGAGACCCGCCGGGAGCCACCGCACAGACAGACCTCTTGGCTGCCAGCGCCATGCAAGATCCGTCTTGCTGCCACCCACCCCATTCCTCATTTTCTCTTTTCATGCTTTGGCGATTAAAAGCAATTACAGTCTAGTCATATTCATGGATTCACAGGGCACCGGGAATGAATGCATCAAAGCCAGGGTTCCACAGAAAACAATCGCCAACTCAAAGCCACAACGCTTCCAGTTGCGTTCCTCGCTCCCGACGCCCCTACGACGGGGGAGCTCGGATGTCTGGAGAACAAAAGCTCCACACAAAGTATTGCTGCCCGGCTTGAATCGCAGCCCTGACCACTGATACGGTCTCAAATGCAGTAATTATCGCTGACTTTGAAGGCTAACGCGCGCAGCGTGCACTTTCCACACCTATTTCACCCCAACGACAACACTTACCTCATCCTCCGCGTACCTGCTCCTCCGGAGCCCTTTGTAGTCCTGCCAGGGCAGCTCATTACCACGCTCAAATGCAGCTTCTGCTGGAACGAGAGACAGTAACTTTATGTAGGAGAGAATGCTAAAAAGGTTGTCCTGAATTACAGCTCACATCCCCATGAGAAAGCCTTTTAGTTTTATTATTATTTCAGCCCACTTGATGAGGGGGAATTAAAGGATTACGTTGCCAAAGGGATGTCTGTTGTGCGCACCTCCTGCGTGCCCAGCCCTGGCTGGTCCCTGATCTCCCACCCTGCAGGACCCTCCTTCTCAACAATCTTCTCTCATCGCTTTTCCATCCTGACCATCTGCGCGCTCTGCCGGCGCAACCCAAAGCCAAACCCAGAGTCCCCCGGAGATGAAGGCTTCTTGCCCGTTTGCCACAGATGTGGCAGGTCCAGAGGAATGCTATAAAACCAAGGCAGGCTTTCCCAACACCAGCTTTCCAGGACAGCAACCAGATTTTGAAATTCACTCTGCTACCCCCAGCGACACCCCTGAGGCAATAACAAAGGTAAAACTCGGAAGAGATAACATCAGCAAGCCCAAATAGCTCTGGCCTGGTGATGCGGAAGAGAAAGCATGTTTGCCCAAGAAAATGCTCTAAAGATAACTTAAAGATCATCTCAACCAAGCAGAGCTGAGCCCAAGCACTGTGTCAATAGTGACTATAAGCCCAGCAGAGCACAACACCGGTGAGCTGGAGCAATGTTCAAGTCTTTGCACAGCCCCATCTCCCCTCCCAGAGGCTGCTTTGGGGCAGCTGACCCCCACCACGCTCTCCTCCTCTCCCAGTGCGTGCTCAGACACACGGGGTGGTCCTAGCAGACAAACCTTCATCAGCTAAACCAGAACAAATACATTTGGTTTATTTGGTCACATAGGAACTGGGAGGAATCCCTTGCAAGAGTCATGGCATCCATGGTGGCACTGGGAATGTCACCAGGAAGGGCAGGAGGTGACAAAGCAAAACATCAGCCCATGAAGGTGTTTTGTTTGATCACTGACTACTGCTCATTGCAGGGATTACAAATCAGCATAATCTACTCCAGATCCTCCCGGAATCAGAGTCCCAACCTTCTGACTCCTCTAAATGAGGGGACCAGCTCCCCAGAGATGCTGGGACTCAAAGCCATGCAAGTCGAGAGGGTCTGCAGCATGCCCATTGCACTCTGTTTGCAAAACCTATCAATGCTTCGAGGCTTCGAGACTTGAGCCCAGGAATCTGCAGGGCTCAAGCATCCACAGAGTGCACACCACCGTTTAAATAGAATAAAATAAGAAATTGGGGAAAAAGCCCATAATTCACTACTAAAAGGGAAAAGCCTCCAAACAGGTTTCTTGATCACACCAGTGCTTGGGGAAATGTTTAGAAGAACATAAGATCAGCTCTCCACTGGTTTTAAAGGAGCACACGAAACAGATGCTCTTTAATATCATCATCTGTCCCCAGCACTAGCAACCACGCCATCATGTTAACGAGCTGAATTACCAGAAGTGCTGCTGATCCGCTACACACAGCAGTGCTTGACTCTACTTTTTTTTTTTCAGTCCTCATTGATGTTTGCTCTTTACGGCATACTTAAAGAAAAAAAATAATCCTTCTCCCCCAAACAGCTAGCACACAGTGTCTTATTCAGAGCTACATGACAAAAAGAAAAATAGCTTTGAGGCACAACTTTCACATTCTAGAGACAGGACTTACGCTATCAGAAGTCATATTTGCTAAGCCCAGTGCCTTCTGAAACCAGTTCCCGTCCTGCAGCTCTAACCCACGCCAACTGGAAAAGCCTTTGGGTGTCTGTCAGGACCATTCCAGCCTTAATTACAGAGTGCTATTAAGTGATGCTATTGTTCCTTGAAAACGCCTGGTGAGTTATTTATTAGGAAAAGATTTGGCAGATTGAGCCAAACTGCCAAACCTTTGATAAGCTGAAAAGTCGTTTATCCCTGTGATCTCAGAGATTTTTTTTTTTCTAATGCTTTGAAATCTGGAGTCTAAGTAGTTGTCACTAAGTGATGATGAAAAAGGGCTATTTTCCTGCCACTCAACAAAACAGAAATTTTGCTGGTCTTTGCAGTGAAAAATAATCTGGCCAAAGCAACAAGGTAGAAGACTTCTTTATTTCACGTCTGCAGCAGTCAATACACTCAGACATCCCAGGGATTCTCTGATGTCTGATATGGACTCACACTACAGCCTGGCACAGACGCTGGCCCGCTGCTTCCCACCACTAGCCCAGACCTGGCTAAACTCACACCAGGAATGGGTCCCTCAGACCTGCCACTGGCCATACCAAGGAACTGGCCCACAATGAAGATTTCTCAATGACATTTCAATCCCAATTGCTCCTGCTTTTACCAGCAGCAGAGAAGCTGGAGACCAGCTGGTGCTGCTAGAGAGAAGATTTCCCAGCAGGACAACCAGATACAACAGCATCAAGTGACAATTCAACTTCCAAACCACTGCATTCATTAAACATTTTTAATTATAAACTTTTTCCCCTCCGTCATCATAGAAGTGTCTTTTCTACTCAGTGGGCTGATTATTGCATTTCTAAATGACACAGAGGTGACACTTGTGGTCGATCTAGTCAGCATCCCACGAGGAATCTTCAAGTAGGAAGACGAGTGTTAATAGATGGATTTCCCCTCCTACACCACTCTGCACAGGACAGTATCGACCCTGATGGGCTCGCTCTGTTTCCACGCAAGGAGATGCTTTTCACTGCCACCAGCTAATTCCTAAGCAAATTCCTTTCAAATGTTAATTACAGTAGAACACAGTTGAATTTTACTGACCCCATCAAATATGACAGGTGACTTCTCATCTTACCCAGAGCCACTTAAAAGGAAAAATAAAGTTGAATATATCTCCAGGCTAAAATACTTGCTAGGCTAAAAACCTGCAAGCTTCAACCGTAACCTTGCAATTTCCCTTGTGTGTATTTATGCTGATAACAGGTTCAGGACAGTAATTACCGGGCTTGTAAACACAAGCAAATATCAGGTCTCAGGGCCAAAGGCCAAAACAAGAGTGTGTCGGGTGTGCAGGAAGCCTGGTAACTTATTGTTACTCGATGACACGTAGACAAAAGAGATTTTATTCCTAGATCAAGGCGAAGTACAAGACAAGAAGTTGTTTGAAGATCAGGCAGGGATATTTTTTAAGAGTGAGCTCTCGGAGTCCATCCATCCTCTTTGCTCCGTTGGGAGCAGAAGCCCTGCATGTTCGTTGCAGGAACTGAAGTCACATCATGGGGACAGCAGTGCAGACGGGCACAGTGACAGGCAGAGGTGGCTCAGAGGACACAGCCACCACCTTCTCCAATGAGCTCAGGCAGCTCCAATGCTTTTCCCATGAGTTGCCTCCAAGCGTGAAACCGCAGTGAATCTCCCGATGCCACCTTGTCAGCCCATCCCCAGCACAGCCACAGGGATGGGGTTCACCGTGTCCCCATCAGTACGACCAGCCCAAAAACCCCAGCAACACCCTGGGGAAGTGGAACAGAGATCTTGGGCACATCTATGGCTTCACCTGCCATTCCACCAGGGAGAAGGTTACTTTCCAGGAATGTCCCGAGAACAAGCAGGTTTTAAGCAGGACCCTATTAGCCAGACCCATTTCCCCATCGCCTACCCAAGCAGCCAAACACTGCTCCATCCTGGGTGCTGGGGACACACCAGCCCTCAGCCTTGCTCCTCTCTGGTCCTCTGCTAACCTTCTCCAGCCAAACCAGAGCAAAACTCTTGTGGTCTGAGCACTGAAGGAAAGCCCTCGCCTTGCACACCACGCTTGTGTTCATGGAGTAAGCACAGTGCCACCATTTCCTCAACACATTTTTTTCAGCTTCCCATGTGGAACGAGTTAGTGGCCACATCCACTCCACACATGCTCCTCTGGGTGTTTTCCACGGGCTCCCGATGGTTAGCAGCAGCTGGATGCGACTTTTCATTCCCTCTGCTGCTAGGCTACAAAACTGGAGCTACCCTTCCGAATGAAGACAAGCAGGGATGCTGCATTTCTAAGTTTTTTTTTGTTGTTTCTTACAGGCATTTCTCTCCCCAGGCTTCCTTTGATCCAAGTTGGGATCCAACCCCTCCAGCAGCACCACTCTAGTCCTGCAGCTTCTTTTTAGACCATGACAAAGACCCAAACCTCAAACTGTGGAAGCACAGTGCCTGTCCCCCAAGCAAAGGGACAAGCTCTGCTGGGGGTCACGTCAACTTACCCACCAAGGGAAGGGGGGAAGCTGGCAGGGCAAGGAGGCAGAACTCCAAACCCATGGTCCCGACTCTGCCTAGGGCCAGGTTAATCCCTGGGTGTCACTCAGCATGGAGGAGAAATAATCATCAGCACGGAAAGGCAGGACCTTGGGAGAGCAATTAATCCAGCTTCCTGCATACATTAATCAAAGTCCTGACTCCTCTTCTGCATCCACAACAGAATTTCTTAAATCCCAACCAAAAAGGGAGAAGGAAGTCTGTCTCTACTATACTTGGATTTCTCCTCATTCACCAGATCTTTGTATTCATCTTTCCTCAGCTTTAGCTTCTCCATTTGCTTCCCTGAAGTTTATATTTTAATTGTTTGCCCCTTCATGCTTTGGGGTTTGTCACCTTTCATGAGCCCTTGGAAGCATCTGTTCTTCCCTGCAGCAGGAGAAATCCCACCCAGACCCCACACACTCCCACCTCCAGACGAGCAGCTGTGGGTAACACCCCCCCACATTGATTTAAACCCCAGGGCTGGAGCAGCGCTGGTGTCCCTGTACAGTCCTGTGTGCTCCTGGCTGCGTCCAGCCTTGTCTGGGACAACCCTCCTTCTCCCCCCAAAAATCGGAGGAGATGCCTTTGAAGGTCTCACCACCAAGAAGCAACATCAACTTTTGCTCCATGCACCTACTTGATATCAGCACCAAGACACACAGCTACCATGGCCGATGCTCTTCAACGCAATTCAGTCTCTGGCCCCAGGCTACTGGAAACAAACCCGCAGTAAATGGTTTTTGCAAGAGCAGCCAAAAGCCTCTGACAGGCATTATCTTCCAGCCCAAACCCTAAGCTGCCATTATCTTTGTCAATCAGGTTTCTCCAGATGACCGGAGGAGCTGAGCAAAGCTGCTGATCCCGCAGGTAAAACCAAAGCATTCCTCTCCCAAAGGAAAAAGCACCAGCTTTCATGAAATGATGATTTTTTTTTTTTTCCTCCAGCACACCACAGGTGTGGTCAGGGTTCCCATCTCACCTCGTTTTATAAATGAGAATTTAAACTTAAAATTTAAATCTGCAAAGTTAACAACTCTGTGCTAATGGCAAGTTGCAAACCAGGTTCTGTGTCATCTCAAAAGCTTCTGGTCTCAACACAAATCACGGAAAGCATCGTGCACGCAAACAGCGCTGTTATGAACATTGATTTTTCTACAGCTACTTCTTGCAAGAGCTTCTCACGTCTGTGCTGGCTGACACAGCTCAGATAAGGGTACAGCTCGCTTTTGCCACTGAAAAAAATTCTATCCGGCAAAAATCCTGCACATCCTCCAGCCACACAGCCTCTGTCCCACCGCGGGAGATTCAAACCCATGCTCAGAGGTATCAGACAGCTGGTGCTTTGCCTTCTGATCCCGCAAAGTCCCAGCAGGGCAGTCCCAGCCCGCTCCACCCAACATCCCAGCTCTCCTGGAGTCTGCAGGACAACAGAGGGAATTGGTGGCCGGTGCCACTCCCCTTCCCTGCCCATTCCTCCCCTCCAGGCAGAGCCTTGATCCACGGTTCCAATCAAACCACGCACACCAGGGGACAACACCTGCTGAAATAAATTCCAAACCGGTTTGAACTAAGTTATTACAACTTGTGCACAGAGATGTGGCCTGAAAAGTGGCCTTTGGGCTTTGTGGCAGGAAGAGGGAAGGCAGCACTGCAAGATGCTTTTTTTTTTTTTTTTAATGCTTGATAGGAACAAATCTGGGAGTGGTTTATCAGGCATATGCATGGCACGTGGCCTCTTGGTGATGTACTTTTTTTTTTCCCCCTCATGGCTGAATCCTTTATTGAGGTTTTCACTTTGGACCACGCAGCCTTTGAAGCCGCCAGCTGAGGCGGCTCAGCAGGAGGATGTGTTCAGGACCCAGAACCTGGGGGAGCTTAACCCGCTTGGGCAGAGAAACCCACATCACACGCATCCCAAACGCCACTTCCATCGTCTCACCATCCTTCGGTGCAGGATGCTGCAGCCACTAACTCAGGGTTAGTCCCACTTGTGCGGGAGATTCGTCTCTAGCCCCTTTGTGTGTCTACCCAAGCTGCTCCACAGAGGGAAGGTTTGCCTCAAGTTCATTTCTAAAGGCTTTTTTGGATGCTGACCATGGCAATACCTGCCCAGGCTTACTCCAGCTGTTTCAAGGGTCCAAGCTGTTGCTTAAAACTCATTACAGCTTCAAGCTAAAAATGGGAAAACTCACAGAAATCCTTATTTCTCATAAATAATTCCACTCCAGAGCTCTCTTCCCTAAACCCTTACTTAGCCTTTCTGGATTAGCACCCAGGAGGAGATACCTGTTACATCAAGCTGCAGCTTACTCGTTCACATTCATACACAACCTCAAACACCAGCCTTCATCCCAGCACCTTTATTTTCCATGAGGAACCCTAAACCCTCCCAGAAAGCCAGGTTCCCAGCAGGATGCTGCCACAAGCAGGCAGAGGGGAGGATGCTGCTGGGCTTTCCATCCCAGACCCAGTGCAAGCAGAGCCAGTTGCCTCTTTCCATCCTTTCTGTCAAAAGGCAACATCGCTTTGCTTTTTGACATTGCAGCCTTTCTGTCCAAATAAATCTTGGTTTAAACACTGCTGAAATGTTATGTAAACAGCTTCCAAGAGAAACAGCCTGTTTTCCCTGTTGATTATGTCTGAGCTGCTTGTACACACCAGCAAGTTCCTAAGAACCGCAGGGATTTGCAGCCTCACGTAGCCCAAATTTCTCCTGTCAATCCAACCAGCTCCAGTGAATTTACTCCAGGGATGACTTTGGTCCAAGAACAAACATTTTATGAGGAAAGTTTCTCAGGGAGGCAAAGCTCAAAGCTATTGGTAAGGATTTTATGACCCCACCAAGACGAGGATTATCAAAGCAGAAATCAGTATCTTTTATCAGAGGCTGGTTTGGGCTGTCCCCACGCACAGACCAGTGCTGATGTGCTGGTTTCCTGGCCCAATGCTAACGCTGCTGCCCATCACTCCAGCCACCAGTGGGACATGGTTACTTTTTCCTTCCAAAATCCATCCAGCCATTGCCTGCTTTGTGGTTCAGCTCCAGCTGAGCCTCCAGCCCAGGTCTGGAACACCTCCAGCTTCATCCCCAGGACAGTGGCTGTCCCCTTGCCATGGCAGTTTGCACAGCTGCCATTTCCCTCAAGGTTTGACAAAAGCTTTCCAGCAACATCTGGATGTGCCCATCACACAATTTGATATACTGACGCACTTTAACACCTTCACACCCTTCATCAGGGCACATGGAAAGAGCCATGCAAGAAAAATACAGATTTATTTCTCCAAAACCATCCCAGCACAGAGCTTCCTAACTCTACCCTGCCACTGTGCTGGGCTCCAGCTACGTTTGCACACTGATATTTTAAACCCCACCCCATAGCAGAACCCAGCAGCACCATCACCATTCAGCTCCAGCACAGCACAGATACACCAGCCGGGGTTCAGCAGCTGGAAAGTCCCCTCGCCCCAAGCCCAGCTCCAGCTGCCAATGCCACAGCTGCACAAACATCTGCAAGTCATGCCTGGTCACTAGTGCAACACCTATGGATAGACTTCCAAAACTCCTTCGGATGAGAAACCGTCTCAAAAGGTGCTGGCATCCTCAGCCCCCCATCCCCAGCTGCTGGTCCCTGCCTGCCCCTTTCTGGCCCTTTATAAACCCTATTCCTGACAAAACCCTCCATGCCAGATGCAGCACAAGCCTGAACCTGCCAGCCAGCTCACAAGAAAACAAACATGGGGAAAATGTGCACAGCTACTCAAGGTTTGTGGTCAGCAAGATGGTTTCAGCACGGAAACCTCACCATCCTGGCTGCAGAAGAGTTGTGCACCTGCTGCACCAAAACCATCTAAAAGGAGAGTTTTAAGTTAAACTTCAGATTAATTTTAATTTGGGCCACTTCTCCAAGTGGTTTTACTTTCTCACAGCAAGGACAAGAGGGACAGGTCTCCAACATGATGCTGTGTTTGCTTTTGGGGTGTGACTCCACGCCTGTCTGCAGCAGTGGGAATAAACCTCAAGAGGCTGAGCTTCAGCAGCCAGAGCAAGGAGCCACATCCTCTCCAGGATGGAGAAAGATGAGCAACATCAGCTCTTCCTCACCCCGATACTACCACAACAACTCTCCTGAATGGTCTCCATCTCTTTTCAATACATATAGGGGGAAAAAGAAGCCAAGTAATTCTCAGCTGCATCCGACAGCAGAAGCTAATCCCCATTTCCCGTGGGAAATCCAGTCCCAAGGCATCGCTGCTGCCCAGCCCCACAGTGGGTTTGGTTTCCATGCTGTGCAAGGGCAAAGGCTGCCCAGGGAAGCAGGGTTTGGGTTTTCACTTTCCCCCCTCCCCAACCTTCTCTGCCTCGCTGGGCACCCCAGCAGCATCTCTGCCTTTCCGAAGCGGAGCGTTATGCTTCCCAGATGCTCTCGGATAACACTGGGGCTCATTACAAGTCATACTTTTATCTTGCATGAGTTCACCAAGAAAAAAAATACGAGGGAGCCTGTGAGACATGTTGGCTGCCTTATTTATAAAGACTTTTTAGGCTTTAAAAATACCTATGGGGACATGCAAAGCTGTGAACAACCGCTTCCCAGCATATCAGGATTTCAACCTGAGCCACAAGAGCCAAGATGCTGCAGCTTGAACCTCATTCACATTTGCTGAGCATTCACTCTGTTCACTCATGGCTCAAACTGGGCCAGTTTATAACCATTTTGGAAACACAGCATTCTCCGGGGAACTTCATTTTTATCACCCAGATCCCAACAGGAATCCTGAGCTGCACGAGTCACCCTTGGAGCAAGCGCAGGTGTCCCTGCCACCGCAAAGGCAAGTCCTCTAACCCATAGCAAACCCATTTAAAAAAAAAAAAAAAAAAAGAAAACCCACTAAGCTTT
>VZTO01018440.1:263040-281211 GCA_013400615.1 Syrrhaptes paradoxus | reverse complement strand
GCTCAAACTGGGCCAGTTTATAACCATTTTGGAAACACAGCATTCTCCGGGGAACTTCATTTTTATCACCCAGATCCCAACAGGAATCCTGAGCTGCACGAGTCACCCTTGGAGCAAGCGCAGGTGTCCCTGCCTGTCCCTGCCACAGCAAAGGCAAGTCCTCTAACCCAAAGCAAACCCATTTAAAAAAAAAAAAAAAAAAGGAAAACACACTAAGGTTTGTCCCATATACTTGCTAACCACGTAGCATCCTCCAAGCAAGAGATGACACACAGCATCCTCTAAACACCAGGCAGGTACCCTGCTGAGGGCAGAGCAGCATCCTTGCTGCACACAGGACACTAGCACCACTCTCACCAGGAGAAAAGCAATTTTTCAGGGATCCTTTTCCAAAACACAGCTGGAAAAGACTTGTTTCAAGCATAAATCATCCCTGATAGGTCCATCACAGCCTCCCATTCCCTCGAGATGATGGCTCTGGAGCAGATTACACATAGCGGCTTCAAGCATCCCTGCCCCTGCTTCTCCCCACGGCTGAGCTCTGCCCCATCCTCTGCCTTCCCAGCTAACCTGCCAAAGCCTGCATTAGGCATTAAGGATATTTTTTTCTGTAACAAGGAGGATTTTTTTGGTAAAAACAGCACAACTTTCCCCTCCACATGTCAGCTGCAGAGAGGAAAAAGCAGTAATGAGCACAGAAAGCCAAACCCACAGGCAAGCACAGCCATCTCCCAGGCACGGCTTCGAAAGCCCTCCTGGAATGGTAAGGCTTTCCAGATTCCAAGCTTCCATATTTACCTAGTGAGCTAAACCACTGTATCCTGTTTGTAAAGAAAAAGAGCATCAGGATTTCAAGTCCAGCACTGCCACAGCTCAAGAGCTGGGATCCCCCCTCTCGAGTACCCCAGCACATCATCACACAGCTCAGTCCAGACCCCTCTCCCCAGCCCACCCGAAGCCCGTGTTCCCACACAGCACAGCTGGAAGCTGGTTTCTCCAAGGTCATTCCCAGGATGCTGGCAACCATCACACCACTCCCCTCCAGGGTACTGGGGAGCATCCAGCTCCTCCTCACAAACCCTGCCTCCTCCAGCATCACAGGGAACAGCCTGTGACCTTCCTGAGGACAAGCCACCATCACCTGTTTTGTGCCTTCCCTTCCCTCTCCACCACCTTCACTGGCTGCAGCACCAGGCTGACACCGAGGGGCAAGGGCAGCTTGGTGACACAGAGGGAAAAGCCCCTCAGTTGGGTGTAAGAAGGGTTAAAGTTATGAAAAATTCACCCTGCTGACTCCAGTCAATGGCTGTTATTGAGGGTTTAGCCAAGCACTGCAGCATCCTTGAGATGTGGGACCTGTGACCTTCAGCATCCCTAAAGGAGCAAAAGCATCTCAGTGGACTCAGGATAAAATTAAGAAAAAGGAGAACTTGGGCAGGGGGAAGCCATGAGCAGAGGCTGGACCCAGGACTCACAACCACATCCCAGGGCAGACTCATACCCAGCACGGGGGTGTGTATTTATACCTGGGAGACAAACCCAGCAACCTTCAAAGCTTTTGGAGTTTAAATTGGTGTGAGCAAGGTCACGGAGAAATGGAGGCTCCGACACTAACACCGTCACAAGGCGCTTGCCCTCCTGATGCCGCAGCCTGCACACAGGGCAGAGCTGGAATATTTACCGGTCCCTATGGGCATGGAGAAAACGAGGTAACTGATCTTATGAAATCTGCTAATTAATGTTTGTAAAGATTCAGAGATGAGAGTCACTGGGTAATTATTTCATAGCACACCCAACTCCTTATCAAGAGACCTGTTTGTAACCTCAAAGCCTAGAATGATGGTTTTTTCCCCCCATCCGATTTAGCCATAGCCAGGCTGATGCGGTGCAGAAGGTGACTTCTCCAAGCCCCTGAAGGACAAATCAGGGTTTCAGAGCCCAGCCCAGGCTATGAAGATAAAACTCAACATTAAAATGCAAGAGACATTCCACATGACCAGCGCTGGGACCATGCAACATCACTGATACCACCTAAAAACCACCAAACTCTTGCACAGTCCTTTTATTCCCAGCCAAGACAAGCCTGGATGAGCTGGGAACAATTCCACCATGGTGTCTGCAATGGCAACCCTGGAAGACCTGTCCAACACCCATCCCGGCAGCTCCCAACACCTGCTCAATGGCAGCGGAGACTGGAGCAACTCAGCACCAAAGTGTTACAGCAGGAAAGTAAGCACATCCTCGCTTGGCATCTGAGCTGCTTGCTAAGCCAGGAGGGCTTTGAATGGGAGCCTTCCCATCCGCCCGGGTAAAATCATGCATATCTGCTCTGCATTGCAGGGCCACGAGAGCCGGACACAGTGGAAACCATTAGTTCACGGGCGGGTTGCAACTGGGGTCGCACACGGCACGCCATGGCGCAGCAGCAAGGCTCTTCTTAGGAGAAGCTGGTTTCTCAGGTTAAGCTCTTAATACCCCATTAATTTTTTTTGCACATTGCTCCCAATGCTTCTCTGTCGTGGGTTAAGCAAAACAGTTAATTTTTTTCCCCTTTTCTTCATAAATAACTAAACTACAATAATATTGGAAATAATACTATATACAAATATTATTGCAGTTTCGTTATTAAATTGTCCTTATCTCAACCCACGAGTCCTCTTTGCCATTTACCTCTTTAATTCTCTCCCCTATGATTGGGTGGGGGCAGGGACTGTGTGAGCGGGTGTGTGTGGCTTGGCCCCCAGCCAAGGGCCAACCCGCCACATTCTCCCTCTGCTTTTGGAAAGACAGTGGCATCAGATTTTCCAGCAGCAGAAGTCTTCTGTGTAACAAACGTTTTATTTCAGCAACGTGCTGGAGAAGTGCAAAGGGTCACGGGAGCTCGGAGATGACATCAGCCTCGTTACTATTAATCCTGTGTTGAATATTATCCAGGAGAGAGTAATTTTTAATGGGGCCCTGGTTCGTCTTGTTTAAACTTGCACATACCTGAGCTACTTTTGGGCCTTAAACCCACAGAAAAGAAAATAATGCAGCTTGGCTTCAGTGCGAGCAAGAGCAGTGCTAATTCCACCTTCTTTTATCCCCGCGTTTACTCAGTAGTACCGAGCAAATACATGAAAATGGAGATTGTTACATGAAGGCACACCTCAGAATACTACACCATTCTTCATGCCAATTAACTCTGGGGCCTTTCGGCATCGCAATCGCTCTGAGTGCACTTCAGATAATGCAGCTGATAGAGTAAGTGGGGGGGGAAAAAAAAAGCGTGGTGTGATGAGCAGCTACGGGTAAGGCTGAGCTTCAGAGAGTGAAAGGAAGGCGTTTATCACAGTGGCACACAGCATCTTTGTTCTGCAGGTCTCCAGGGCTTTATCGATAACTCACCCAGCTAACACACCGCTATTAAATGTTACGCTTTCGGATGTACAAGTGGTAAACCCCAAGCAGCTGGAAAGAAATTCAGGAGCCCAGCTTCAGTGCTAAGGGTTCAGCGTAGCCCAGATTTACAAATAAACCCGGGTGTAAAGGAACCGGGCAGCTGGGCTAGGCTTGGCCAGCAAGAGGCAAGGAGGGACCCAGGCATCCTGCCCCTGGCACGGCTCGGAGCTGGCTCGGGTCCTACTCCAGGTGAGCAGGAGCTGCTGAAGGAGACACCACCGCTCGTGTGAGCCAAGGAGGAAAATCCAGCCCGTGCAAAGGACACTGCTGGGGCTGCAGAGATGGGTTCCCTGCCAGGATGCAGGTTTCTGGCTCTAATAAATAATATTACTAAATAGTAATATACAGACAGCTCTGATGGTGCCCCAGAAAAGCCTACAGAAAGTGTCAAGTTATATTACTGATCAAAAGAGGTTTTTAATTTTTTTTTTTTACCACCATCTATCTGCTGGTAACAGCAAAGAGTGTCCCATGAGACCAGTGCCCAGGTCTGACACCGATCCCCAGTTACACCATCAGACACCAGCATAAGCCAGTGCCCACAGAGAGGAGACGCGTGGTTCGCAATCCTGCTCCCAAATAACTCACGAGACGCCCAAAGCTGACCAAGAGAAACCCTCAGTCAAGGGGGGAAACTCCAAGGCCGATGAGCACGAGACGGCAGGAGCCTGAGCTGCCCAGCGGTCCGAGAGGGAGCTTTTCATTTTCATGCTCTAAATTAAGTCATCAGGTTTGGTTATTTTCGAGATGGAAGGTATGATCTTCCTTTCTAAATATACACGTGGAAGGCTGCCAGGGGGAACACGGGAGTCCAAAACCAACAGGCAACTCAGCTCGCAGGAGAAGAGACGCCCTGGGAGACCTCGGGAGCTGTCAAAGATCTTTTTCACGGCAGGGAGAGGAGGAGACCTTGGGAGGCTCTGCAGATGGGGAGAGCCTGCGTTCCTCAAGCAAACCAAAAAGCAACAGCGCGTTCAAAGCTGAGGAGATGTGTGTAAGCAGAGCAGCCCCACAGTTCAAACAAGCCACAGCGCTCTCGATTCAGCAGCCTCCCGTTAATGAGCAGGACGGTGCCCCGAGGAGCTGGCAATACCCACCGCACCTCTGGATTGCTCTCCTGCCTTTGAATTAGCTCAACTTGGTTTTAAAACTGTTCCTGACCAGACTGCAACATTGCACATTGTCATTAGCTACCCAAGGATGCAGGACTTGTCTGGCAGGCGCTCCAGACGGTGACAAAACCTTCTGAGGCTTTGCTGGAGGAAGGCTCTGGCTCCTCGCAAGGGTGGGATGCTTCGGGAGATGGTGCAAACACCCAACAGTGGCATTGCCCAAGTCCTGGGACCCACAACACGAGGGGCAAGGCAGTGCGCTCTGGGCATCACAGGAAACCCTACAAAGCAAAAACCCAACTACTTCCTACTCTCATCAACCCCAGAGAGCAATTAGATTAAGGGAGGGTGCACTACGAGCACTGGGGCACCAGTACCACCCAGGACACCAGAAGCAGACCCAAAAATAAACCCCTCAACACAGAACTGGTCACACACGTACAAGTGCAGCATTGGCTGCAGGACGGGAGCTCCCAACAGTGGCTCCAAACCTCCAAAGAAGAGCTTTCTACTTTTATATACTTGCTTCTCTGCATTTTGCCCTGAAAAATCCCAGATTTCCAAATGTATTTAGGGCAAACGTGGAGGATTATTAAAAAAAACCCACATTTCAGTGGGGCTGGGAGTAACTGGCAGCATTTCTGCCAGGTGGATAATTGGCTCAACATTCAAACCCAAGCTTTTAGGAGTTGTTAAATTTAAGAAAACACCTTGTTACAACTTCTAAAGGCAATTGATTAAATCACATAACCTGACACTATGGAAAAATAAGTTATTGCTTGAGGGGGAGGGGAAGAAGAATTTTTTTTTAAATGCAAATACAGTTAGACTGATTTCTGACAAATACTATATATTTTTTTTTTAACCTGCACTGCTTGTTCTGTGGCACAGACCAGGGAACCCCGGTTTCAGCCCAGAGCTCACATTTACAGTAGTCACCAAGGCTCAGAAGGGAAGGTGCAGAGCCATGGGATGCCACCCCGCCGAGCACGGTGCAAACCGGGACCACGGAGCAAGAGCAGCCCGATGGCCCCAAACCAGTAAAACCACACTTGCTCGGGTTAGCACTGCAGACAAGCTTTGTAAGAGCAACGACTTCTGAAGAAGTGTCTAGAAGTTTTCACTGGAGCTATAACGATCTAACCCATTCCAGGCGGCTTTTCCCAGCTGCAAAGCCAGGCTCACCCATGTTTTATAGAGGAAGATGGAGGGAGATGCGAGTTAAAAGAGCAAAACCTGTGAATTTTAAAGTCATCTGCACTGCCTTTTATCTATGTGTTGCTGAACACATGAGCAGGATCCTGGTAAAACAGATCATTTCACACTCCCTGGGTCTTGCAGCTCTGGTTAAAGACGGCTTGGGCAGAGCAGCGCTTGCAGACGGGCGACCCAGCAGCCCATCCCCGTGCTAATCGCAAACAGCCCTCTCTGACTCGGAGACCAAAACCAGTCCCTGTCGCTGCTTTGCTGAATGAGTAAAACACATCAGCAGGTTTCAAGTGAAATTTTTCTTCTTTTCTATTGGGCTGGATCTAATTAGGAAAGGAACAGCACCACCAGAAAGGCTAAAATTAAATTGTCCCTTCAATAAGCGAAGCATTGCTGGCAAGAAAGCGGGACCTCCGGGCCACTGGTTTGCTGTCTGTGCCTTTGGCTTGGCTCTCCAGGAGCACCAGGCACTCCCCTGACTCCAGATCCTGCTTGGGAGCTGGATGCTGATTTAATTAAATTGGGGTTTCAGCAACAAAATAGGCAACTTTGGGGAAAATGCACAAGCAGGGACGGGCTGACTAGTGCGGCGGTCACCACCCTAAAGCCAGAGTTCCTCTTACCCAAGAGATGGAGAGGGAAGGGAGATGAGGTAAAACAAGATTGCTGGCCATGCTGGTGCTCCCCAGCATCCCAAAGCTCCACCACATATGTAGGAGGAAGAAGGACCAGCCTGGACCCAAACTAACCTCTTCTGCCTTACCCCACGAAGGAACCTACCAACCAGCCTACGTTAAGCCAAAGGAGGGATGCTCGCACACTAAAATTCAGTGAGATTTCACCCAAACCCACTACAATCACAACAAGATTAACAGGTTTAATTACTAGCTCCTGGATTTGGTTGTTGCTGCCAACCCCTTGGTGCAACACCGCACACAGAAGTCCATCTCCAAGCACACACACGCTCATGAACATCAAAAGGCTTGGAGATGCCGCTCGGGATCTGGAAACCAGGTATTCTGATGCAAATAAATCCAGCCCCATTACCCAGAGCTCAAAAGCAAGGCTCAACCAGAAATACAGCTTCTTCAGACCAGTCTCGCCTCCGACATCCAGTCTTTCCTGCTTCTAGTAAGATCTGGAATTGCCCTGAGAGAACCTTTCTGAAGATAGTTCAGAAGACCTGTTTTTAGGCTTCTCCACCTCTCTCCACACACGTCTCCACTGAAGGTTACAGGACAGGAGGTGGTGACAGTTCCACTGCTGGCCTCTCCCTCCCCAAGAGTCACCTCCTGCCTTGTGACAAGGGTGTCACAGGGATCACAAAGGGATAATTCAAAGCTTCATCTTCATTTTACAAACCCTTGGAAAGAATCAACTTGCCCGAAACCAGAAACAGCATTACAGACCATAACCCACCAGTTCCCCCAGTTTACCAAACTGGGACATGGCCAGCTCCAGGTTTCCTATCACAAACCAGCAGCTCCCCTCACCCATGCTGCAAAAACCTTCTGCTCAATGTCTCAAAATGAGTGACTTCAATAAAGAACATGTCAATTTTTTTCGCTAAAAAAAAAAGAGATTCTCCCCAAAAGCCTGCAAGAATTACAAAAAGTGGACCCAGACAATGGTAAGAGGCCATTCCTGCGCTCTGTTAATGGGGTGTTAAATTATCCCAATTACATGTGTTGCAATGTCACATCTTTAGCTCTGTAACAAGCAGTAAAATCTTGGCATTGCTTTTGGCCAAAGGCAATTGCTTATCAAACGCCGTGCCAGAGAAAAATGATAACTATTTCCTAATGCATTGGAGGAATTTTGCGCTAGATGCAGAGCTTCATTAGCCAGAGACAAATCCCTTGTGATAGCATGGTTTTAATCTATGCGGGGTCTAAGCTGGCTCTGCGAGAGCACGTTGTGGCAGGGAGGTCTGCGGAAAGAGGCTCCTGTTGAAAACGAGATGAGCAGAGCGCAGCCAAAGACACGTGCACTCATGCGTGTTAATTTGCTCACGCTTCTTTTTATTATTTCTTTAGAAAGCTCGCCTTCTGCATTCAATGAGCTGCAGCACAGAAAGGATTTGTAAGCATTCATGGCACTACATGAAGGATTTATAGAATCATTTAGGTTGGAAAAGACCCTTAAGATCATTGAGTTCAACCATTAACCCAACGCCACCCAAGGGCCACCAGCGCTACCCAAGGGCTGCCCAACGGCCGCCAGCGCTACCCAAGGGCCGCCCGTGCTATGGCAAGAGCAGCAGCCACAGAAGAGATCAGCAAAGCTAGGATGGGTGTTCCCCACCTCTAAAAGGGGGAAAAAAGATGATCTGCTGCACTGAGTGACATCCAGATCTTTGCTGGATACATGACGCATCATTTTGTTCTGTTCGGAGAGCCAGGGGCACTGCAATGCTGCTCTAAGTCACACAGGCACACTCAGATTTAAGTTACTGGCTTGTTTCAGCCTGGTTTGGAAATCCTGCAGCGACAGCTACAGCCTCCCCCGGTGCTTCAGCAGCTCCACATCCCAACCCTGCTGGAACCTGGATGAGAGGAGCCTGCACTGAAGGGAAAAAATAACAGGGGGGGAGGAAGAAAGTTAGTTGAACTTTCTTTAACCCCAGAAGGAGTGCAAAGGGATTTCTTATTTTCTTCCCTCTGGTTTGTCCATCCCTAATTAGTATCTCAGAGAAAGCCACGTCGGTATTTCGTAACCCCGCTAGAGCGGGGAGGCTCAGCCAGGATTGCTTGGTGCTGCAGAAATTTATAGTTTACGCTCCATCCTCCCAGCCAGACCATGGGGTGTGTGCCAGGGGCCAAACTGCTAGACATCAAAGAACGCTTTGGCCCCAAGAGTCCTGAAAAGTGACTGAAACAGGATCTGCTGGGAGCTGGAGCACCCTGGCCTGAAGCCAGTGCTGGATCACACCAACCATGGAGGTAGAACGACTTTGCCTTCCGAAGGTTGGCCAACAACCATTGCTTGTAGCTCTCATTGGGGACAATTCTGCAAGATTTGGTCCATTTAAGCTCAAGGGGTGAGGAGCTCAGCTTGGGAGGTTGCATCCACCTAAGGCACAGCTCCTATAGATGCAAGAGATTGAGGTGGAGCGGGAAGGGTGCAACCTGCTCATTCTCCCACAACCGCAGGGCGAGCCGTTGGATTGGGGGAACACAAGTACTTCTGACATCAGCAAGCAGAAAGCAGTATTTCAACTCAGAGTGGGTATCTACAGGTGCTTCCCATGGACGCTGCAGGCAGGGAACCAAGGACACGGTCTGTAGAGTTTGGGGAAGAGAGAGGCAAGTTAGTCCTCGATGTTTGAATGCAACTATTTGCTGGAAATGAGTGTGTCAGGATTAGTTATTTGTAACAGCCAATTTAAACCAAAAATGTAAGAAATCCTAGACTTAAATATTCACAACAGAAGTCAGATCTAAGAGCTACGCTCAGCCAGGCCAGCAAACAAAACCAGTGCTAAATAGTCTGCTCCCCAATCAAGAGAATTAAATAAAAATGCCATGACTTACTAAAAAGCCAAAATACGAGATTGCTCACGCAGAAACTTTACTGCTTTCAAGGACTTTGATCCAAGAGAACAATCTCATCAATTCACCGACTCCTCCCACTCATGGGCTACCAAGACATGACCAGTACATGCCTTTGTGAACAGCAGATTTTTAGACCAGATGTTGTCAATCAGCGCAGGTTCATCTTCAGAGCAACAACACGGCTTTACAACCCGGAGCATCTGGCTTGCCAGGACTTCCTACTGACCGGAAGGTTGTAAGAAGTGTCCTTAATACACATCATACATCCCAGAGCGCTCCCACCACGGCGGGGCTCACAGATGACTTCTCCTGGAGACGCACAGTCATTAACAGCTAGAGGAGGGGTCTCCATGGGAGGGATTTACTCCAAAGAAGACACATCCTTCCTGATAATGTGTTCCAGTTTCCTTTTTCCCTATTAACATCTGGGGTGTATTTATAGGTAGCCAATTTCATTCAGTGATTCCACATATGGTGCTGCAGCGTCGCCTTTTTTCAAGCCCTAGCACTCAAGAGTCTGGAGAAACCCTTCTTCTGGAAAGCCGTGAGAAACGATCCCCAGAACTTTATATAAAGTTGAACAAGGAGTCGCGAATATGTGAAGAAACAACAGGAAAAAGGAACATAACTTTGAATAAAGTGGTGCAACAGCTCTGGAAAAAAACAAGCAAGAAATTATCCCATTTGTATAAGATATTCCAAAAGCCAGTGTCAGTCCATCATGGTTTGTATTAAACCCAGATGTATATCGTCTTCTCATCAAAGAGAAGTGGCTGTACTTATTACAGTCGGCCAGCTGGTTTTAAGCTCCCCTTTTCCCCCCCGTAGTGTAATATATCCCACGCTTGTTGGAGCTCACGTCCCATGGAATATCTTTGCAATTTGTAACCAGCGCACAATGCGGCTCAGCTGTAATTTCATAAATCACCCTGGAGCCTCCGTTTAATAATAAATCTTCTGATACCTCTGGATTGCAAGGGACCTAGCAAAGGTCTGAAAGGGGATTTTTTTTTTTTTTTTTGCCTTTCAAAGAGGAAAAAGAGATGCAAAGACATTTGCAAAATCCACAAGGGGTCAGTGTCTTGGCAGAAATCCTCCTTCAACACTGAAGAGCACAAGCCTGGTCTCAGCTCCAGGATGTTTTTAATACTCTGAGACAAGGGTAGGATTTGTGGGGGCAGAGAGTTGGTTTTGATGTTTCTCCCTCCCTCTCCTTTTAATGAAAAAACCAACTCAAGCAGCAATTCTGCTTTGCTGCACTTTTTTTTTTTATTTGCCTGTTTCAGCACAAGCGACCTCTTAGGAGTGGGAACACCAAAGGGGGATGCTGACCTTGGACCCATGTTGCTCAAGCAGGAAAAATATTGGAACCAGGCAGGGAAGGGGCTCAGCACCACCAGTGGAATTTCCCAGTGCTCAGAAACATCCTCCACCGTGGGAGAGCAGTGCCACAAAGGGACAGCAATGCCACAAAGGGACAGTTGCATCACAGCCCCTTGGGCTCAACACTGATGCAACTCCGTGGGGAGCTCAGGGCTCTCCTCAAGTGCCCTGGTGCTTCCCAGTTTGATGGTGTCACCCCCACTGTGCCTGGGGACATCAGCCCAGCCTGGGCATGAGTCAGGATGGGACACCGTGGGGCTGCACAGCAAAGTGGCAGTGGATGGGTAACAAACCCAGATCTGCCCCAACCACAGCCCAAAGCTACACCTGGCCACAGGGTGAACCTGAGCACAGACAGCACCTTGCAGCATCGTCCAGAGCTTTAAATAAACGCCAGCCCCAGCGTCCTTCCCTCTCCTGGATCCACCCGACGGGTCCATTCCCAACAGCAAGCCGAGAGGAGGGGGGAACAGAACATTTCCCAGCTCATCTCAAAACAACCAAAAAAGCAGGCTGAGATTTCAAAGCTCATCTGCTACCTTTCCCTGCCCCCGTGGAGGGTTTCAGGATTGCTCTGCAGACATTTGCCGTGGACTCAAGGTCTGCTGCTCCAGGACGTGATGGCCGGAGGCTTTAGGAGCTTTTCCTTTGTTTCCCTTTCTCTGGTGCATTGCCCTGAAGTCCGCTCAAGCACAGAGAGGGGGTTTCTCATGGGGGAGTGCAGGCTGGTGGGAGAGGAAGGATTGCCCATGTCTTCCTCCAGGAGCAGCTCTCATCTCCCACCTCCCACTCCACACACTTATCTTGAAGGAAACGTGTTTCACGGTATCACATTAAAAAACTCCCTCACAGCTTTCTTTTACATTCAACAAACCAAAGTCTGAGTGTTAATCTGATATCAAAAACCTTCTGGAAATACCACATCAGCTTGCCTTGTCTCAGAGTGAAAAGGTAGAACCATCTTGGCCAACTCCAAAATCATCGCACAGCCCCTGTTCGTCTTGCATGATAGCAGCTGCGCATTTCCACGGATGTTTACTAGCACAAGAATTCAAGGGCATGGCTATCAAGTTGTTTTATTTTTAAAGATAAAGAAATATTGCGGCCAGCTCCTACCAGGGCACCACACACTTGAAGTCATCTCAGATGCAGAAAGCCTTCCTGCCCAAGTCACGACACATGCACTGATGTTTAATAGGTTCCTTACACCAACAGCAGCACAAATCCTGCTTATTTCAGAGCTGCCCAGGTGGGCAATGCATCAAATTCCAGGGATCCAAAAACTGGGAAGCTGAGAGGAAGAGAGATGCCTCCCATCCTGTTCCCATGGATGGAGAGTTGTAGTCCTGCTCTAAGCCATGCCTTCGTCTTACATCAGTTCATAGCCTTTGTCTCCAACCTAAAGAGGAGGAAAGCCTTTCCAATGAACTGAGGCCATGTCTCGGGCAGCTGAGCCCCCTTCTACCCCCTGGGCCAAGGACCGTAACCCACAGAGGCAGAGCCCAGACATCAAAGCTGTGTTTTCCCGAGGAACAGGTTCCTTGGCTTGGCCAAGAGGCTCCCGAGCAGTCCGTCACTGGGATTACACAAACCCAGCAGCGTTCTCAGAAGTACCTTGGATCAGTGATGTCAATGGTTCCTTCCAGACACTTTCCACAGCAAAGCACAGGTCCCATCGGGGGTTACTCTGCAAACACACAACCAACCAGAGGAGGAGGATCAGCCCTTCAGAGGGGTGAGGTAGCAGCTCTTGAGGCACCTTGACATCATGTTTTCCAGGCACAGACAGGTCAAGATCCAAGAGACTGGACATGGACCACATGAGGTCTGAAGATGACAGAAAGGAGGATTCTGGAGAATTCAGATATTCAGCAGAAAACTTAAGAAGTTTCTGCCAAAACCTCTAATGCGTTTGAACCTTTTTTTTTCTTGGTCTTCCAAGGCCAAAGAACAGCTCTGCCATAGGAAACCAAACCCCTTTCCTACAAACACTGTCCATCCATGAGCCCAAAGAGCCCGCAGAGCCCTCTGCAGAGGTGAGCAGAGAAGGGCCACTGCAAGGTCCCAGCTGCAGCAGCACCAAATGCATCACGGAGAGCGAGCTTTTCCTACAGATTCAGCACCAAACCATCATATCCAGAAATCCGCAGGCTTGGGAGTTTTAAGAAAACACAATGGGTTAATTATTGACTCAACAAAGTTATTTTTAAACAGCTGCTGTGGCAGAGAAGAACTACAGAAGCTGTTGCAGCATCAGCTCCCCCAGACTCAGGGTCCCACTCAATCCCCACCACGCCATCAGGACCATCAGCAGGCTCTCAGAGTCCCCAGAAGAGAGGAAAAACATGCTGAATTCCCCAGCATTTGAATCACGTAAGCGTTTGCCAAGAATGGGCCTCCCTCGTTACAGTTTCATAATTCTTCAATGCTTCCAGACTAACTCAGACACCGTTTGGGTAATAATTAACCGTTCCCAGCGCCTGCTCCATCGAGCTCTGCATGTTCAAGCTTGGCATGCAAGAACTTCAAAATTAACGACATTGCAAAGTTTATTTCTGTTAATTATGCTATTTTGGAAGGAGGAGAGGAAGGAAAGCAATTTCCAGATTCCAGCGGGGGGTTTTCTTCTCACCCTTCCCCCACAGCATCCTTCGGGAGGCGGCACTTCGCTCTCATCTATCTTCCCCAGAAATGGGTTGTGGTTTCAATTCTGTGTCCCAAAAAGCCAACGAGGTGGCGTGTCAGCTATCCCTGCTGCCACAGAAGACAGCAGAGCATCTGCTCTGCACAAAGCCCTTCGACGGGGGTGTTTAACCGCAGTCAGGGTTTCGGTTAGCTCCCCGGAGCCTTTGGTACCTCCTGCCCAAATGCCATCCCATCGCATGGCACCATGGCCTGACTCAGTCGAGTGCTGAGATGGAAAGTATCACCCAGTTTAAAACATGCAGCCCAGGTTGGAAGATGATAGAGGGCACGGCTGTGACAACATGCAGCATCTTCTCCCTCTGAAACCCCCAGCCAGGCTGCAAGGGATGCTTTGGAGACTCTTCCCTTTCTCTCCCGTCACACACGCCCTGTGACACCGCAACACACTTTGGGGACAGAGCCAGGCTGTGACCAGTTGCCACTGCAACTGACACAGCCCCACCACCCCAAATGCTACGGTCACACAGGCAGGACATCCAAAATGTCTGGTGGCCATTTCATTTGGTTCCTGTCCCACCATGGTCCCCGGTGCAGGAGCACTGGGGATTGAGCATCAGTGCCTCCAGCACCACTACTGTGGCAATGGACAAACCCATCCTGGCCATACTGGGAAGCAGCCAACAAGTCAGAGATGCTCCCAAATCTATTATTAAAAAATAATTTAAAAAATCAATAAAGACACTCTGGGTTTTTTATGTGGACAGAACAACCCCATTTCCTCTTTCCCTGCCCATGTCACAGGCTGATGTTTGCTCTCTACAGGAACTGTGGAGGACCCAGACAGCCCCATCACACATACCACAAGGCCACCAGCTTGTCACCCAACCCAGCAGCAGGAAGGGGCTTCACACACCAGGACCTGGGAAGCACCAACACACAAACGAGGAACCTCTGAGCAAACGCTCGGCAGCAGTCGTAAAGCACCAGGGAAACCATTAGCTCCAGAGAACCTTTATGGGGACCACAGGCTGCGAGCGGGGTGGGGAGATGCCGGCGGTCCGTGGGCCCTGGCAGCCCCGCGACCAATTCCCACCGCCAGCGCTAACCCCCTCCCGCAGATGTGATCATGCCGAATGTAATCCCCTAAACAGCATCCAGATGTGATTTGGGAGGCTAAATAATAGTTCTTGATCTTCTGACAATAGTGCCCAGAAGGATTTGGAAAACTGACAAACAAGCTTTGAAGTTTTATGTAATGTGCTGGGACTGAACAGCGACAGCTCCATCGGCCCCGTCCCACCCAGCCGAGGGGCTGAGCATCCTTCCCACACCCAGAGGTGCTGCTGGGGAAAGAAATCTGAGCCTAAAATGTACAAAGTTCTTATGCCATGCATTCAGAAGCAGGAAGCTCGGTGCTGCTCTGCTGTTTATCTTTGTCTGGGTGGACTAGAAATCACCCTGATGTTACCCAAGGAAGACCACACTTAGGACATTTCCTCTGCTTCCTGGTCCAGGCTGAAAATATTGTGGGAAAAACTATTCCCAGAAAAAAAAATAAAAAAATTGTTAGCTCTAAGCTTGGCCCAATAGCAAAGGGAAAGCAAGAGGCAGGAAAAACAGCAGAGCAGCATTTCTCAAAACTGAAGAGTAGCTGATGAGGTTTTATTTTTTTTAAAGGAGTTTCCTAAGGAAGCGTGGGAGTGAGACACCCTGTCCCTCCCTCCCCACACTTTTTTTGAACCATTTATTTGATCCTAAACAAAAACTGCGCAAGGATGAGCAATTGCAAAAGACATTTCGTGGGGTCTGGCATGTCATCGCGCACACCCCTCGCTGTCCCTGCGCAGGGAAAGGCAGCAGCAGAAACCAAACACGGATTTAATCCGGAGCCCCACGAGCTGGATGCATTTCCACCCCCTCGCAGAGCTTCCTCGTGCGCACGCCAGGTTCCCTCTCACCTCCCAGAGCTTTGCTTTCAGCTCTGTCCCCCAAGCCCCGCATCCCTCTGAGCCGGGGCCAGAGAGCGGCTGCAAGAGTCCCGTTTCCCCAAGAAATTCCAGGAAAGGCACTCTGGCTTTTAACAAGGAGATTTTTTTTTTTCCCCTGCCGACTTCCATAGCCAAGCTAATAAAAATGGAAAGCAATCAGAAATTCCATCAGAAGGGAGGAGGAAAGGGAAGATACCGCTCATTTGAGCCTATCCTAAATAGAAGAAGATAATGAGCCACATATATCCCTGAAAGAACAGCAACAGTATATGCAATTATTGGGAATGCACACTTTAAGAGCAGTTGCCAAAAATGCCTGCTTTTATTAAAAAGGAATGGTTTCACAAAAGCCCAACTGTAAGAAAGGTTGTAATTTGCCCAAATAAAACTTAATTTGATCCATGAAATAGCTGTGGTTTATTGTGTAATATATGTGCTATGTGTTTTAATTTAATAGAATCCAATATAATTGTAAGCCAGTCGAGTTTGAGCAATTTTGGGTTGTTCCCACAGTGTATATGGTACAGATGCTACTTTGTGCATCGCACCAGCACACACATAAATCAGGAATATAGGAAGGATCATCCGCAAAGCAGCAAGCGATGCTTCCTCACGCACCAAACGGAAAATAAAACCTTTGAGGAAAGCGAAAGAAGCTATTGACAGGAAATCCCTCTGGATGCTCTGCACTTAACCACTGCGTCACGGGTTCCTGGACCTGGTCTTCGGACAGTGGCAGCAGGGACCAGCCCTGGGAATGCCACCCAGCACCGAGGAATGCTGCAGACCCTGTTGCAATGCCTTGTGTCCCCCCAGGATCTTGCCAGATCCAGCAACCCAGCCCCCCTCCAGCGAGGGGAAATGGAGATGAATCTATTTTTGCTTTCTAGAAGGTTGGGGTTGACGTTGGCCACCCCTTGGAGCAGCTCCTGCCCCAAAACACTCAGTTGAGGGACACGATGGGACCAAGGCACTGGGACTCCTCTCACCCCCCAGCACAGCTCCACAGCCACCCCACACCCAGTTCCTCAGAGGAGCTCGTTGAGGTTGAAAACCCATCACAGCAACCCAGCAGCAGCAGATTCATCACCAGCTGCTTCTCATCAGCCTGTTGCACACAGTCCTAAAATACAATATTACTCCAATTAAAAGGATCTTATCAAATAAACACACTCCACAAATCAAACCCCACAAGGACTCGGGTCCAACACCAGAACTCCTTATTCAGGACTCCCACTCAGCTGGACTCCGGGTGTATCTGGGCAGCTCTGAACAGACCACGCAGCCTTCATCCTCCTGCTTGCACCCGTAACCCCAGGAGGAACCAGCCAGCGCCCCTCGGGCACTCTCAGGGGGAGGTGTCCAGCATGTTCCGCTGCCCAAGTAACACCTCGGAACATCTCCATGTCCCACCACCTCTGCAGACAATCCCTGAAGCAGCCAGGGTGGGTCAGGCCATTTATCTCAGCCTATTCTGCAGGATCAAGATCTTACTCCTCATCGACAAAGAAACACGAGGGCTGTGGGCTGGGGCAGCTCCACCAGAGAGTCACAGCCTCAGAGGGATGAGGCTCAGCAGCCTGAGATCAGCCAAAGCACCAACCCCAGGCACCACCCCATCCTACACCCACCACAACCCCTCCGACCAACAACGGAGGAGTTGGGGTGAGCTCCAAGGTCAGAAGCCCTTCAGCAGAGGAGGAAAAGCTGTTTGTTCAGGGATGTGCTGCTCTGGGGTCTCCTCTGACCGTGCAGGGCTGGGAGATGCCCCAAGGACCTTGCTGTGCTACTGGGGACACATCCAGCTCCTTCAGCCCAGAGTTCAACCCCAGAGAAAAAAACCAACACATTTCCCTGTCGCACTGCCCAACAAACCTGTCCAGAAAAGCCACAACCACCTTACCAGGACAAAGCAAACCCATCTCCAGCTCAAAGGCAACCACACAAACCCACGCAGCACCGAGACACCCCAGGCAGGAGCTCAGCCCAAGCCCCCCCTCTGCATGCTCCCACCAGGGGACTGCTTGCATTTCTGCCCTTAAAAAAAAAAAAAGTACAACCCCCTATAGACCTTACAGAAATGAGAACAAACATGCCACTCACCTCCTGTGTTGGAAGACCACAACTGTCCCACAAGCAAGAAGCAGCCCCATTCGAAGAAAAGCACAAACCTCCAACCTTCTCGTTTTTATAGGGGTGGGACAGACGAGCAAACGCTGGCAGCTGTGGGTGCAGGCACATCAGAGACCCACCTGGTCGTTAGCAAAACCCAACGATGCCCAGCTGCTCCTGCTAACCCTGGCAGGGGAAAAAAAAATAAAATTCCTCTTGCCCTAATGTAAGGGCCCCCAACCCAGAGTCACCCCAAGGGCTGCTCCAAGTGCCACCTCCCAGGCACCCAACAGCCCCCCAAGTTCAAACCTTGGGGGGGGATCACACAGAGGCTTCAGCTGATCTTTGCAAGGTCCAGAGGGGAGTTCAGTACCTTGGGAGCATCTTTAAAGGGTCCCGAGTTTGAATGGTTACAGTGAAAGTATTAAAGGGGAGAAAGGGGACAGAAAGGGATACTTGATGCCTTGTTTCATTGCCTCATGGTAAAATCCTTTTCTATTCCCTTTAAAGCCTTGCTGTCAACTGAAATAAAACTCCAGATTTATTCCTGGGGAAGTGTATGAGTAATGAAAAAAAAAAAAAAGAAAAATTAAAGCACAATCAGTGGATTGCACAAGGGAAACCCCAAAGTCAACCAGCAAATTTCAACACAGAAAAAATCCTTTTGCTGATGCAAACCAGGAGCTGGAAGGTGCCCGACCAGCCCAGCCGTGCTGCAAACAGGGA